>CAKOAT010144266.1:0-72749 GCA_932364175.1 Eruca vesicaria subsp. sativa | reverse complement strand
CGATCTCTCGAGTTTTATAAAACGATCTCTTGAGTTTTATAAAACGATCTTCGAGTTCTTATAAAACGATCCAGGAGTTTTATAAAACGATCTCTTGAGTTTTATAAAATGATTCTCGAGATTCATAAAACTGTTGCGTTTACGCGTTTGCGGGGAATTTTGGCTATTGATTCCGTCGTACCGATTTTGACCCCAACAAAAACCCTGACACGACACTAAACGAATCGGAAAAATCTCCTATTCGCGAACCGGAGACCGAAGGCGACGGCATCGAAAGGGTCAACTTGGAAACAAGCGACCAGGCTGACTCGACAGACGAAGACGCCGACGTCCTCCTAGGAGAAGAAAAACTCGCAGTCCTCAACCGGAGTCTTCTCCCGAACGTTCCTTTACTGGAGACGAAGGGGAACTCGAGTTCGCGCGATACGCAAAAACCGCCGAGGAGCGATCTCCGGTCACTGCTGGCGATCAGACCGAGATTCGCGATCTCCGCGAATACATCACCAAAACGGCCGCAGCGGTAAAAGCGGTGAAATCTCAGATTCACCACGCTACTAGTGCCGCGCCTGAGATCGATCGGCTACTGCACGAGTCTCGGAAAACGCCCTTCACGGCCCGCATCACCGAGATCAAACTACCCGATCCCGGAAAGCTTAAGGTGCCAACTTACGACGGGACATCCGATCCCAAAGCGCACCTGCAAGCGTTCCAGATCACCATGGAACGAGCCAAGCTCAAGGACCACGAAAAAGACGCAGGCTACTGCCGCCTCTTCGTCGAAAACCTAGAAGGAGCTGCGCTCGAATGGTTCGCCAAACTTAGGCGAAACTCGATCGGAAGTTTCTGTCAACTGGCTTCGGAGTTCCTGAAACAGTACTCGATGTTCATTAACCCGGAGACCTCCGACGCCGATCTCTGGAGCTTGGTGCACGAGGAAGATGAATCTCTCCGCGATTTCATGAGTAGATTCAAACTCGTCATGGCTAGGGTTAGCGGGATTAGCGACAAAGCCGCCATCGACGCGTTAAGGAAATCGCTCTGTATAAATCGAAGTTCCGCAAATGGATAAATCTCGAGAAACCGCGGACGATCCAGGATGCACTCCATAAGGCCACCGACTTCATAACCATCGAAGAGGAAACTAAAATCCTGTCTGAGAAGCATAAGCCGACGAAAACATCCGCGAAGGATAACGCGTCCGAGCAGAAGCAGAAAAAAGAAAAGCTCTCGTAACGACAAATTCGTCCACCACGAGGGACAGGATCTCCGAGGGGCGCATAACTACGCTATCAACTCCGGTTCGGAGCAAGGGCGAACTACGGGTAACACGTGGACGAGAAATTCGAATTACGACGAGAATTCTTTCTGCGACCTCCACCAAACCCATGGTCATTCCACCGTGAACTGCAAAGTTCTCGGCGCCAGACTGGCCGCAAAGTTAGTCGCCGGAGAACTTTCCGAGATATCTAGTGTCAAGGATCTTATCCGCGATTCGGACCGCGTCCCGAAGAATGACAAAAATGCGCAAACTCCGCCTCAGGGAAATCAGTCGGGCAAAAAACGCGGATGAAAAATAGACGAGAAGGGTAACGATGCTAACCGCCGAAAAATCAACATGATCATCGGCGAATCGCCATACTTTAACGACACCGTCTCGTCAATAAAATCCTACCAACGTAAAGCCGAAACCGGCTCGAGTTGGAAGGTGTCGATGGACGATTCTCCGACAGGAGTAATCTCTTTCAATGATGCTGAAACCGGTGGAATCGACCAACCGCATGCCGATCCCCTTGTCATCGATTTGGTGATAAGCGATCTAGAGGTTGGTCGAATCCTGGTTGATACCGGAAGCACGGTCAACGTCATCTTCCGCAACACGCTAGCACGAATGGGAATCGACCTCTCGGAAGTCGAACCGATTCCAAAACCGCTGACTAGTTTCTCCGGCGAAACGTCAATGACCCTGGGATCAATCCGACTACCGGTCGTCGCGAAGGAAGTGACGAAAATCGTTAACTTCGCGGTAGTCGATTTCCCGGCTATCTACAACGTGATTATGGGCACGCCTTGGATAAATTCCATGAAAGTGGTTCTGTCCACGTATCACTTAGGCATCAAATTCCCGACACCTACGAGAGTCGCAGTAATTTGGGGATGCCAAAGACAATCGCGATCTTGCTTCCTGGCCGAACATAAGCTGAGGCAATTGGCGGTCGCGATCGTGAAACCAAAACGGGCAAAGGTCACGCCACCGCCCGCAGACGACGACCCGAAGCAAGCAACGACCGAGAAACCAGAAGTTCCCGCGCCCATCACTTCCACCCAACCGGAGGAGACAATCCTGGACAAAGACATCGATCCCGCGACTGAAGTGATCGAGAAGTCTACGACAGCCGAGTAAGCACACTCGTGCAAACAATCAGAACTACGAGATGGCTTGATTTCCGAAAGGAATACGTAGGCAGCTCGCCTAAAGACGAGTTCAGCTATCCCCCCTTCCAAAACGGGGGGGGGAGTGGGTGAGTATACGAGTATTTGTATACTCCCAAATGTTTTTACAAAATTTCTTTAAGCTTTGTAATCGAAAAATTTTCGAAATTTTAATAAATACAAAGTTAGAATATCTCCGCTACCATCGAAAAACGCAAATCCGGAAAATCTCTTCCGCAGTAACAACTATTCAATCATTTTTATAAAAATTCGCATATCAAAATATTTTCGGAAAGAACGGGCGAGACGTCGCCTAAATTCTCAAAGAAAATATTTCCCCAAAGTTCGTCCGCGACTATAAAAACACGACGAGGATAAAATAGCGCGCTATAAAAGAAATCCAGAATTTTGGTCAGCACCTTCGGGGTGCTCGATTCCAACCAGACGAATCGTATAAGCCGAGAACCTATCGCGGATTCTAAATCGGTATGGAATCAGGTTAAAATCGCAACGGGCAAAACGAAAGCCGATTAGTCATCGCACAGCCCCAATCCGAAAGTAAACCNTTCTAAATCGGTATGGAATCAGGTTAAAATCGCAACGGGCAAAACGAAAGCCGATTAGTCATCGCACAGCCCCAATCCGAAAGTAAACCTAGGTCTTGCCCTAAACCCAGCACACTGGTCGCTAACGTCTCAAGGCATGAATCGAGATCCTAAAGGCATGTCTCTTCGCCCACATCTAAACACTCGCGAAAATCGAAATATCCCGAGTTAACGAATCGGACGATTTACACCAAAGAGTTAGGTACGAGATGACAACTCGTATCCTTTCCTCTACATCTAACATAAAAAACAAATTTCATACTTAGAAAATATTTTTTATTAAAACATCCGAATACACACCGCCCAGCGGTAGGGATTCAAAGCCACCAACGGCCAGTCCCGGAAAAACAACGACAAAATCGAAAAAACTAAGAACATCACACATCAAAGTCATCAAAAGCGGACTGATCAACCTCCCCACCCATATCCGGGATCTCAGGTCCAACTTCGACCGAATCCGGCGATACCACGATAGGGTCCCACTGATCCCACATAACCTTCCTAGGGTTGGCGGATCCGTTCTTCTTCTTCTCTCTCTTAGCTAGACGCTTCTCCTGCTTCACAATCGCAGCCTCGTACGAATAGTCCAGCTTCTGGGTAAGAAGCAAACCCCCACTACGCCCCGACACTCGCGGAAATTACCATTCGCTCTTTGCGCATCTTCGAATTCCGCATAAAGAGGCACGAACCGCTCGCACCGAGCCATCAACTCCGCAGCGACCTCTCTTTTGCCTGCCCTACGAGCACGGCGAGCCATCGCGTCGGAAAGTTCTAAGCTTCGACGGGATTAAGCTTCATACTCTTCTCTCATACGAGCGGCCTCCTTTGCAGCCAAATCCTGGGCACGAGAGAAACTGGCATCGATCTCCCCTCTGATACGAACAGCCTCCGCCTCTGCTGCCGCAACCCTGGATTCGGCCCTACGAAGCTCCGCACTATTCGCATTCACCGCCTCGCTCATAAAGCGAAGACCCTGCGAAACAGAACAAACATCTTTCATAAAAACGTACGTACATAATTATAATAAAGAATAGGCAAACCTTGTTGAAAAGCCTCGACGCTTTCGCAAACGGTGTGTCAGCTGGCCCTCGGGATGACTCTCAGCCGGATCAAATTTGGAGGGCGAAAAATCAATAAGATCCTCGATATCAAAATCTTCGTTAGATGCCCGACCATGGTCGACCGGAACTTCTCTATCCTGTGGAGATCTAGATCTTTCCCTCTCCTCCGCACCATCGTCCGCCTAAAGATCGGCATGACCATCGCAAGAAAAACTGGACGAATAATAGGCGGCGGCACGACGGATCCTTTTCGGAGAAAAATATCCCCAATGAAGCGGGCCGCCGCGCAGAGGATTCATAACCTTCGGAAAATCTTCAAGCATCGGCACCGGAAGGGCAGGCACTGCGAAACAAACGAAAAAGTTAAAACCTATATCTACATAGATATGGGTATCACGTTAATGAAATACCGTTTGTCACCCGCGCAGCCCTAATCAAAGGAATACAACTCTCCTCCACCGATTCACTGTCGATTTTGACATAAAAGAAACGGTGGATCCAGTCGTGATCATTCGAGGCAAGCCCGCCAACAACCGTCATGCCCCGTCGGGGGGCTAAGTAAAAACCATCCTTCCTCCCCTTGAATGTCAATATAGACAAAAGAGAATCCGCGTCAAGGGACATACCGCGTTCATATCCCAACACCAGAATCCCGATAAGGTGCTGTAAGCCTTTAGGGCGTAGTTGACCGAATGGTACTCTAAACCTGTCCAATAATTCGAAAATGGCCCGAGGAATAGGGAACCATAGATGGCAGGTTAGCAGAAAGGCTTCATAGCACGTAAAATAACCCGGAGGCGGATCCTCGGCACTCATACCCTCGACAGGGATGCAAAACTGAACCGACTCTGAGAGAACCAACGGTACTCGTGCTCATGCCAACCGCCCTCTTCCGGGGATTATTTCTTTTCGGAACCCAGAAATTCGAAGGCGGCACCTCCGCGGCACTCACGGCTGAATAGTAGTCTGCGAACTCTTCCTTAGTCGTAGAGAAACGTCAAAAGACCGGCTTGGGGAGATAACAGCCATTGGAAGTATCAAGGTCGCTCGGATCAAAGATTGATGCATGAGCATCATCTGAAACTTTCCGTCTAAAAGACATGTTGGATAATCGAAAGAAAAAATGATCTAAAGGAAAAAGTAGAGAGAAGTCTTCCTAAAACTTAAGCAAGTTATGGAGGAATGAATGAAAAACTTACAAAACTCACTCCATATACTTATAGGAAAGAATTTTACTATTCACCTTTGGACCTTTGGCCATTAAAGTTCCGCCTAATTCCACCAAACTCGCCAAACGAGCACAATCCACTCGCAAGAATCTCACGATTCTTACGAGCTGGGGGGCTAACTGTTGGGTTCAAAATCGGTACGACGGAATTAATAGCCAAAACTCCCCGCGAAAATACAAAAAGAACAGTTTTATAAACCCCGAGGAATAGTTTTATAAAACTCAAAGTCGTTTATAAATCTCGCAGACAGTTTTATAAGACTCGAAAGATCGTTTTATGAAACTCGAGAATCGTTTTATAAAACTCGAAGATCGTTTTATAAAACTCGAGAAATCGTTTTATAAAACTCGAGAATCGTTTTATAAAACTCGAAGATCGTTTTATAAAACTCGAAGATCGTTTTATAAAACTCGAGAAATCGTTTTATAAAATTCGAGAAATCGTTTTATAAAACTTGAGAAATCGTTTTATAAAACTCGAAGATCGTTTTATAAAACTTGAAGATCGTTTTATAAAACTCGAAGATCGTTTTATAAAACTCGAGAAATCGTTTTATAAAACTCGAGAATCGTTTTATAAAACTCGGAGATCGTTTTATGAAATCCGAAAGATCGTTTTATAAAACTCGAGAAATCGTTTTATAAAACTCGAGAATCGTTTTATAAAACTCGAAGATCGTTTTATAAAACTCGAAGATCATTTTATAAAACTCGAGAAATCGTTTTATAAAACTCGAGAATCGTTTTATAAAATTCGAAGGTCGTTTTATGAAATCCGAAAGATCGTTTTATAAAACTCGAGAATCGTTTTACGAAACCGCAAAACCGAAAAAGCCGTAAAACGCGAACTAAGAAGTGCTCTTCTAGTTCGCTCATCGGCGAACTAAGCCGGCCCGGCTTAGTTCGCCGATGGGCGAACTAAGAGGCACTCTCTAGTTCGCCCATCGGCGAACTAAACCGGCCTGGCTTAGTTTGCCGATGGGTGAACTAGGAAGTGATCAACTAGTTCACCCATCGGCGAACTAGGACATGCCCGACTAGTTCGCCCATCGGCGAACTAAGCCGGACCGGCTTAGTTCGCCGATGGGCGAACTAGAGACTTCCCGGACACTCCGCGTCTTGATTTCCCGCATTCCCGATTCGAAACTTACGTCTTTCGACAAGGTCGCGTTCTAAACCACGGCCGAAATATCTCCCGTTCCGTCTCGATCCGACTTATCGTTCGAGTTTTACGATAAAAACCGTAAAACTTCGTTTTCTCGGAAAGAACTCAAAGAAATCGTATAAAACGGCAAAGGTTAAACGAAACACCGAACATTGCCTAAACTATACGATTTATTCGAGATTTCTCGTTGAAATCATAAAAAACGCGCTTTTAATAAAAAACGCCGAGTAAGTCGTAAAAAACGTGTTTTTAATAAAAATCGAGTAAATCGTAAAACCTTGCGATTAACTCGAGAAATTTTTTAAAAACAACGTCAGATCAGGAAACGGTCCCGTAAAAAGTCGGAAAACGGTTTTTATCGCAAAACGGCCCGGAAGGACCTAAAACGCGATAAAAACCCATCTCGCGATTTCAACGGAATCTAACCCGCAGATTTGATAACGTTTTGACGGTTTACTCGCAGAAGGAAAATAAAAATCAAGTTTAAAGATAAAAGGAAGGTTTGAAGAGAAATAGAAGTTTTCCGCGGAAGAAAAGGAAGGATCGAGAAGAATGGAAAATTCCCGATTTAGTCAAATCTGGGCGAAATGGAAAGATCGGATAGCCAAGGCGAGGAGTATATAAAGAGGAGGTCTAGGGCAGAAGCAAGACACGAAATTCAGAGCTCTCACCACCAAAACTAGCATTTAGGAATATTTCCGTTTTTCTGTTAGCGAGCTGCGTCTCAATTAGGGTTTTCGTTCTTAAGCTTTTCGGCTACTCTTTTGTACCAGTTCTACGCGGATTCGGAATAAGAACCTCTTTGCTCTCTATTTCGTTTATTTTCATTCAAATTCTAAGTTATCTTGTTATCTTGATCTTCGTTGTGCGGTTCTGCAGATAGCCGGTTCCTCTGGAAACTTAGGGTTTTCCCGAAGTTTCCTTATTTACGATTATTTGACAGTAGGTGGATTTCGACACCCACACTCGTCATGACAGAGGCTGTGACAGAACTCACAATAACCAAACAATTTCTCATATTGGAGAGAGACCAGTACCTCTTCCCCATCATGAAACTCTCCACCTTTGAACTCGATTGTAGTCTCAAACATAAGCTCTTTGTAGCTGTCAAGCTTCACCTTGATACTCCCGTGATCCAGATCCACTTCAAGCCAGTCTCCCAGGGCCTCCCCAATGCTCTCAAAAGTGTGTGCCGCCCAGAATTCAAGCGGAACCCCCAAAACCTTTACCCAGAAAATTATTTGGGAGGGGTAGCTCTGTTCTCGACGTGGTTTCCATCTCTCCAACGCCAACATCCAATAATCAAAGTGGTAAGGTTGTCTACGAAGAACGGGCTCAAGATCCTCCTCTTCATTAAAATCAAATTGAAATTTCCCCAACCCCAAATCTGTTCCCAACACCTTATTCTCCAGGTTCCAAATCTTTGGAAGATTAGACACCATAGCCTTCACATCTTGCAAATTTGGATTCATACAGCGTCCGATCAGTGTGTTCGCATAGCCTTTGATGAGGGCAGTATTATCAAAATGAGGCACCGTAATCTTGAGTCTCTTAGGATTTTCGTCCCTCCTGGGCGCATCTCCAAGCAGTTGGCTTTGCGTAATTAGCTTCAAAAGGTAAGAAGAAACACAAAAACCATGAAAAAGAGATGAGAAGAAAGATATGTTGTAGTGACATGTACAGAGCATGAAATCCATTTTATAGTGCTCCCATAGTATCCACCATATAATCCTCATCTTACTCCTCATCAATGTCAATATTCTACCATTAATACCCAACGAAATCAAAAAGATTGAGAAAACTCCAAAAATTAGCCCAAGTTTCCCGATCCCGCATGATATAGAGAATCTCCCAAATACCCAATGTTAATAATATAGATCCGAATCGAATATCCCCCTTTCCAAATACCACTTCTGAATTCAAAGAATATCGAATCCGATAGATGCTGCGATATCGCTTTAATGAGAACGATATGCATACCTTTGTAGATACTCAATTGCAGAATCATGAAAGATATCCCTGTGATCTGATGCAGAACCAGAAATCTATCCATATCCTCGCTATCTGCGAATCCCGATTGCGTAGGAACACCAAAAACCCATTGCTCATTGAGAGAATCTCGCTCTCTCCACCTGTTTTGTAGACCAGCATCCCAAAAACCCCAATTGCTCTTCCGAAATCTCAGAATTCCCGGCTCCCAATTGAAGAAAATCATCTAACCCTAGTATATCGCCATCGCCATCGCCTTCGTTTTGAGAGAGACAGTTTTTGTCTATTAAAATTATAACTTTGTGGTTTATAAATACAAATGGCAAAAGTCAAGAAACTTTAGTTTCCGGCTCTCAAAGTAAATTGTGCAAATTATACGGCATGGATCATAAATATAGAGTTTCATCTAGATTAAGAAAAGATACTCGACGCAATAAATGAAGAAAATGTGTCAACTTCTCATAAAAAACTAAAGTTGTAATATTTATGAAAAGTCATTTAGATGAAAATCTTGCGCATGATTATGCGAGAGACAAATATCCTCCAGATCTTTGGAAAATTTTAAACGAAAGGTTCGATAACCAAAAGAAAATAACTCTCCACATGCACTCGATGAGTGGGCGAATCTACGGTTTCAAGATTTTGAAAATGTGGAATCTCATCGAGTGCATGAGAAAGTGTTATTTTCTTTTGGTTATCAACCTTTCTTTTAGAGCTTTTAAAAGATCTGGAAGATCTTTGGTTCTAGCATAATCATGTGTAAGATTTTTATCTAAATGTTTTTTCAGAAATATTAGAGCTTTAGCTTTTTCATGAGAAGTGAACAAGTTTCCTTCTTTTATTGTGTTGAGTATCTTTTCTTAATTTAGATGAAGCTCCATATTTGTGATACAGGCAGTATAATTTGTACAAGTTACTTTGAGAGCTGGAAACTGAAGTTTCTGGATTTTCGCTATTTGTATTTCTCAATTATAAAATAATAATTTTATTAGAATTTCATAATATTTAAAATGAATCGTTTACATTAATCATACAAGCAATACAATGAAAAAATAGTGCATAGAAAAGTAAAATGAGATTTATGATAAATTCTTCCAGAATAAATTATCCAACCAAAAGACCATACATACAAGAAAAGAGTAAAATAGCACATAAAATCAAAAACAACTGAAGCATCTTTCTTGCAAGAGAAAAATATTTGAAAGAGTTTGAGAGAAGATGAAATGTTGGGATGAAATAAATGAATGTTCAAAGCTGTTTAAAAAGGTAAAACTTTTGGAAAAATAATTCTTATGATTGTTGGTTTTAATTTTTTTGGACCAAAAATCAGTCTGAAAATATTCTAATAAGCAGTCAATCAAATTCAGAAAATTTCATAACAAAATAATAAATAGTAAGATAGGCGATAAAATAGACATTATAACATGGTATATATATCATATATATTAAATTTACCAAATCACAGAATAATTGTGCAGATAACGTGTTATAAAAAAACTATAATTCTATTGAATTGGAAATTTTGAATATGGACAAAATTTTATACCCACAAGAGAAGATAATACTAATATAATATAAATATATACGATAGATTTTATTATAAAGGGGAAGAAGAGAAAGAGAAGGACGAATTTACAAGAGAAATTGCACTCAATACACACGACTTAGTTCGTAACTAGGAGAATACCCGAAAACACTCTGTTGCACTGCATAATAATAAATAAAGACTCTGCTGCCCCTATCGAAACAACCTCCAATCTCTGACCAAAAAGATTATGTAATCTTTTAGGTAGATTTTATAGAGATTTGCATATTGTTTACTATATACAATCTTTTGCGTAAGATTTGTTTTTTAACATCTTATATATTAAATGTATTTTATTAAGACTAATAATATTGATAAGTCATGGATTTTACCTATTTTTAACCATGACCTAGATATGATTTTCATGTATTTCATAAGTATTTGGAACCTTCTTAGAGTAATTTATAGGTTTAGGAACTTATAAAGAAAATGGATGTTTTTGGAACATTTTGGAGACTTTGAATAATGCTCCTGCCAGAATGGAAAATCGACCGATGTTGCAAGATCAAAGACGATCGATGGTCACCCATTATAAACGATAAACGCAACATTATCAACACTGATCGATGCATATACCACCCGCGAATTTACAACAAAATTAGAAGACTTCAAGTTTCAAAAAAGTCATGATAATTGCAGTATTAGTCCCTAGCCGCCTGTAGGCTACGTTTTTAGGGTTTTGTATTGTTTTAAAAGGAGAATTTGCTTAGAGTTTAGAGAGACCTAGTTTCGGAGAGCTACTTGTTTACTATTGAAGAAAGAGAGTTCTAGGAGCTTAGAGAGAGAGATCTGAGACTAAAAAATAGAGAAGATCTTGAACTCTTTTGTTTCATTACTATTATTTTACTTTGCTTCTTATTTAGACAATGAATTTTATTCATACCATCATGATATTTTCTTTTATGAATATGTCTGAGTAATCTCATTTGTTAGATTTAGGTTTTTCATTTGGTTGATTTATGTGTTGATTTATGACTGCTATTTAAGTGTTTTACATTTGTTCTTCAAGCCTAGTTAAGCTTAACACTAGATTTAGGATTGATCACCCTCAAATCTAAACCCTAGGATTTAATTGAGTCAAATAATGATTTACTCATTACCTGAACCCTAACTAGCTTGATCTAACTTAATAGATTCATATGACAGTTGGTCTAGAGAGTTAGAGGATAATAATACCTTGTTCGTAAAGCTTGCTAGAAGAGTTGTCGATCGTCACGAGCATCCACGTATCGATCGATTACGTGAAAGGTGTATCGATCGCTTGTCCACAAGGATAATCGATCGACTCTTTTTCGTGATTGAAACTACAAGTTGAGATCCGTGATCTAGACAAGGAAACCTGTTTGGTTTCGTCATTTATGTTTGAATTCATGAACAATTAAACCTTAAAGTCAGAAAACAATTACATACTGATACCTGAGATAATACCTAAGTCTAGCTACTTTCCAAACTGAAAACGATTTCCAATCCAAGTTACTGAATAATCATCTGCTTGTTTTATTTTACTTATTGTTTTAAACCATTTAAACACATCTTTAGTCTAGCTATATTTAGAAACTTGAATCTTTTGAGTAATCCTAGAGTCCTTGTGGATTCGATCCCGAAGTACTACAACTGAACCTCTTATTTGAGAGAGTAATTCACTCCTTAAGGTAATTTGAGTGATATCAAATTTGGCGCCGTTTCCGGGGACTCTTTCTTATTGCCATTAGATTTAGCTTAAATTTAGTTTAGACTGTTTCTAAAAATTTACTTAGTTTTCTTTCTTCTCCTGCTTAAACAGATACTTGGAGAATGGAAAACATAGATTCTGACCCAGCGTCGATCGATGAGGAAAATCGAGAATCAAGCGACACACATCTGCAAACGTCGATCGATACTGGAATCCACCATTGCTCAACACCAACCCGCCGGAAGCAGGTAAGTCCTTACTTACCACATTTAATAAGGAAGTAGTCCAAACAAAACCAATAGATCAATTAGGTAATAAAATTTGCCAAATCCAAATGAAACAGGAGACTGAAATCCCTGTAAGATTACTTTCCATCTTACACAAAGATGTGAAAATAGAATTACCTTTGAAAGGCTACCAAGATCCTGGTAGGACCTATTCCAATTAAGATACCAGAAGACGATACCAAGGAATCTGAGTTTAACTCGGATTATTACCTTATGGTTTGTAAAATCCCTTTCCATGGATTCGCCTCAGAGCATCCGCAAGATCACATAGAAAACTTCGAGAATTTTTAATAGGCGAGTACAATCGATTTAAGCTGTTTTCCTTCTCTCTAGAATGAGAAGCTAAGAAATGGATTGATCGATTGCCAGTAGGATCTCTTACCTGTTGGAGCGAGATTAGAGCTGCCTTTTTTAGAAATTTCTTCAACGATACGCGCTACTGGGATGTGAGGAAGAAAATATATGCCTTTCGGTAAGACCCACGTGAATCATTCAGGAACGCATGGGGAAGATTCAAGAGTTACCAACTTGAATGCCCCCATCCAGAACCACAATTCCTAAACACCTTTTATAGAGGACTTACTTTAGACTATCAGATCACTTTAGACACAGCTAGCGAAGGGAGTTTCATCACTCGGAGTCCCGCAGAAGCAAGACACCTTATTGAAAACATAGCAACGAAGAAATCTTACGAGATGATGGATACAGAGAGAGGTAAAACCATAGATTTTACAGCTAGCCCTGATCTAGCTGAAATAAAAAGTTCTCTAGAATCCCTCCACTCTTTCCTAACAAAGCAAAGCCAATCTGAAACATTTCAGATTGATGATGTAAGGAAAAGCATTACCTTAGATCAAGCCTATAGTAGCAATTGGGGATTATTAGCTGAATTTGATAAGAAGATGAAACACGTTTATAGAACGATGATAGAGAAAGCTAATGCCCTGTGTGATCGCATTCGGGAATTAGAAAGTAGAGTAGCTGAAAATGCTCTTGCTATTAAGAGAGAGACAGGATGTCTTCCCGAAAGTACTGACTCCAACCCAAGACGTAAGGTCAGTGCCGTTATGCTGCGAAGTGGAAAACAACTTACCACAAATACTAAAGGTACTATTACTAAAAAGATTGGTAAGGATGTCCCTCCACCTTCCTCTATCGATGACCTTAACCCAATTCCGGCATCTTTTCCTAGAGAAGAACGATCTACCGATGAAAAAGAGAAAACGAATTCTCCCGACGAGGAGAAAGACGATTTGGATGGAGAACAACTGGACACCCTTGATATATAGTGTGCTTGGGTTTCCCTAGGCGTAGCAAGTTGGGAACAACGAAAAAGGCATAGGGGTTTCCCAGGGAAATGATAGCAAATCAAAAAAATGATATACCCTACGCCGCTCTGTTAACGTCTTCATCGACTTGCACGATGCTCTGAGTTTATAAAGATCTTTAATGGAATTACTGGCCACACGTTCAACAACTAACACTTGAATTTCTTCAGGCATTTTGAGAATCAAGAAACCTTCCATTTTCTAAGATAATCAGTTTGTGTCGATAAGGGTGAAACTGATTTTGTGTTTAAATAGAGAGTTGAAAAGGGGTCTTCTTATGTGACGTTTAAGAAAAACCGTTCATATTCTGGCATGCGACATTTCGTGTTTCATATTTCTGGGAAACCGTTCATATTCTAAGATAACTCAGCCGTGACAGAATGAATAACTCAGCCGTACCATGTCAATAACTCAGCCGTAACATGTCAATAAATTTATTCTATGTATAACTGAGTCGTAACATGTGTATAACTCAGCCACAATAACTGCGACCTTACGTATTTTTGGGCAAGAACTAAATAACTCAGCCAAAAATTCTAACTTAAACGCGACGTTACGTAGTTTTCAATAACTCAGCCGCGTTGTGTAACTTAATCTTGACGTTTGGCATTCTATACCTCTCTATATATAGTCCTCTTGTCGCTTTTTCGCTTGTATTATAGAAAGAGTTATGTCGGTTGTTGTCCCTGGTTGGTCTCTAAGGTTAGCGAGCAGTGTGAATGTTATTCTAAGCTCGAAAGATCGGGATAACTACCCTTTCTAAACTCTGGGGTGGGTCTAAATGTTTCCAAAACCACCTTAGAGTGTTTTACATTCTTGCATGATCTATCGGTTGCGATCCCGCCCATTCTTCGAGAAGGGTGGGTTCATGAGTGGCCGACTTACCGTGTCATTCCCGCTCATTTTAAGGAACGCTGGTTTCTTGAACTCGCTGTAAGCATCGATTATGTATCCATATTAGATCTAACAACATTTTTATGTTTCTAATATTAGTTATGTTCTTTTTTTTAGTGAAATAAAACTTGGAATCCAAAGCATAATTTTGAAGTTTGGGAGAATTTTAATCGCGTAGCCAGAACGATATTTCGTCATCAAATGCGGACGATGAAGAGGAATTGGGCGCATGGTGGCCAGAAGCCTGATTGGATGCTAACTAGAGTTTGGCTTGCTCTCGTGGATATGTTTGAAGAGATTGGACCTGATAACTTTGGTTTTAGAATGTAATTAGTCATTTTCTTTTGTATTTATGTTTTCTGGAAAAACTCAGCCGTAACGTTTATTTAACTCAGCATTTCATTTAACTCAGCCATTCATATTTTAATAACTCAGCCGCAACGTAATAATTAACTCAGCCTTTTATTTAACTCAGCCTTTCATTTAACTCAGCCATTCATATTTTAATAACTCAGTCGTACTATAACTCAGCCGTGGTAGAACTATAACTCAGCCATAGCAAAACTATAACACAGGCCTAGCATGTCAATAACTCAGCCGTAATTAGAAACATTCAAATCAATAACTCAGCTGTAATACAAACATTAAAATCAATAACTCAGCCATAATTAAAAACATTGAAAACAATAGGACACTTTTAAATCAGACAAGTTTTCACATTATGACCACTCTGTCTACAACGAGAACATGTGTGTTCTTTCCTAGGACGTTTGTTTTCAAGTGCAGCCTCTAAAGCATATTTCATCCTATTTTTATTAGGTCTTTCTGGCTGAAGACGAATAGATGGGGGAAATCATGGTAGGTTAAGCACATTATCTGGAACTGGTTGCGCTTAATCAACCGGCATGACTGAATTAGCGTATGCGCTCACCAAAAAGCGCTGGTATAGTAAAGACTGAACATGGATACACGACAAACATTCCTGGACTCCGCAGCTGCAGTTTCATGCGAACATGGTAATATCTCCAGTTGGAAACGCCGGCATGTGCACTTTCTCCCTTCCAAGTTAACAACATGCAAAGACTCACCATATGTAACTTCAGTGTGATGAGCATCGCTCCTTTGTACAGTCAACAGTCTCGCGGTAGTAACACGACCCTATTATAAATAAACAATGAAAAACATTAGAGGCTGAGTTATGAAATCTAATTAGGCCGACTTATGAAATGATACGGCTGACTTATGAAATCTATTTAGGCTGGCTTATCATTGATACGGCTGAGTTATGAAATCTACTTAGTTGACTTAAGAAATCTATTTAGGCTGATTTATTAAATGATACGACTGACTTATAATATCTATTTAGGCTGACTTATTTAATAAGTACGACTGACTTACAAATAGTAGTTTCTATACACCACGTGTAAGCATGGTTCCCTGCGATTCAGCATCCTCTCTCCGTTCAGCAAACCATGTGGTCATCATAACTCATAGCGATTCTAGTAGTCGAACAATCTTAAGACCTCTAGCATTTGATAATGCTCTATTCATTGATTCCGCTATGTTCGTAGTCATCAAATTGTATCTTTCGCCTGAGAAATGAACACGCGCCCACAGTCTGACATCAGCTCTTTGGAGGTACCCATGAAGGTAAGGATTAATAGCTTCAATCTCTTCGAACATTGCATTAAAGTCAGACATCCTAAAACATCTTGCCGCTTTCTTCACCAGACGAAATACATCGTTTCCTTTGTACCGTCTCAAAATGTTCTTATATAAATGGTACGTGCAAATTCCTCGAGAAGCCAACGGATACACATTTCGAATATCCTTCCCAATCTAGTTATGCATATCTGAGATTATCGCAAGACCCTTGTCGTCAGGAATCAAAACTTTTAGTTGCGTAAAAAAACAGTTCCACGAATCGTCATTTTCTGTATCAACCACACCAAAGGCGATTGGAAAAATCTGAAAGTTACAATCTTGAGCTAGTTCTGTGAGAAGCGTCCCTTTGTATTTGCCATTAAGAAACATACCATTGACAACCAAAAATTTGCGCATGAAAGGAAACCCATTTATGCTCGCACCAAACGCAAGGAACACATACAAGAATCTTCCAAACTCATCGATTTGAAGACGAGTTATTATATCAGGATTTTCCCTTCTTATCATGTATAAGAAAGAAGGCAAGTTTTCAAACCCACTCTCAGGTGTTCCCTCATTGATTTCCCTTGCAAATTTCAGTGTCTTAAATGATTTCCAAAATCCATCTGCCCAAATGAATACAAATAAGGTCAGTCGCAACGTATTAATAACTCAGCCGAGTCAGTTAACTAACTCGGCCAGAACGTATAAATAACCCAGCCCAATAACTTAACTAAATCAGCCGCAACGTTGAAGTTTAAATAACCCAGCCAAATAAGTTAGCTAAGTCAGCCGCATCATTCAAAGTTGATATAACCCAGCCCAATAAATTAGCTAACTCAGCCGCATCATTCAAAGTTTATATAACCCAGTCCAATAAATTAGCTAACTCAGCCGCATCGTTCAAAGTTTATATAACCCAGTCCAATAAATTAGCTAACTCAGCCGCATCATTCAAATTTTATATAACTCAGCCAGTCACTTAACTAACCCAGCCGGTCTTAATATAAGTCAGCTACAAAGTGTAGATATAACTCAGCTGTAACCTTGATATAAGTCAGACTTACTAAAATAATTACCTTGAGACCAAACTGTTTATTGAGAGCTATTCCGACACTTGCAGGTCGAACAGCCGGACCAACGTCGCCGAAAAAGTCCCTGTACAATTCTCCTAAAATATCTGGTGTTGCTTGTCGACATCGATTAGAACGCTCAGTTACAGAACATGTATGTTCCGAATCGTAAATACGAACATAGAATGTTGGGGAATCCCCTTGTGTTGAAGCACGAACTCTCCAGAGACATCCACCAACCCAACATTTAACAAAGAGTAAATCTGAATTGGATACTTCCACATCAAAATCAAATCGATCTCTCACTGTAAGAAGTTTCAGCCGTCTTTCCAACTCAGCTTTGCTCTCATATCGTTGTCCAACAGCAAGGTTTAGCGAAGACATCTCCAACCTTAGAACCTCTGAATCCCCTTTAGATCCGCTCCAAATGTAAGAATTTTTAGTCGTCTGCGATCTCCTTTTAGGCGGTAGTGTCGGTGAATCTTTTTCTTGTGTTGGAGACTCACGGTATGAGCTAAAGTTATCATCTTTGGATGGAGCACCATCTGAGTCGTCGAACATGTCAAATCGGCTTTCAAATTCACCGTCTTCTTCGTCTTCTTCATCTTCTCCAACATCTTTATGTTTTTCTCTGTCCAAGATACTAGAGACATTATTCTCATTGTCGTCGTGTTCCTCCTCCAAACAAAAACCATCGTATCTAGATTCAACTTCTGAGACTTCTGCTTCTGACCTGAAACTGTATAATATATTACTCTTCTCTCCCGCTCCATCTTTCCGGCTGATTTCATCATCCTCTTTCTCTATAATCTCTACACAGAGACGTAATTTTTCGATTTTCCTTAGGCTTAGAAAAAAATTGCAATTAACGAGTATTGGAGACGTAAACTAGTGGCGTGTCGTGAGCAATTGTTTCCAAAGCTTTATTCGAAAACTGGTAGCTTAGCTGAATCTGATGACTCGACTCATTCAATCCGTAATCATCGAGTACTAACTTTGTGAGTTCGTCGTGCGATGTTTTCTCATCTGCATGCAGAACTATACATCCTCTACTGTCGGATGTGAATACATGTCTGTTTTTCGTAATCCAGTTACCTGACACAATAATTACCGGATCCATAAGATTTTAGAGAAAGAGAAGAAGGTGAAGAACAGAGAGAGGCGTCTGTAACATAAACCCTAATTTCATTGTTGTAACGTTAGTAATGACATGGAAAATAAAAGCTGACATGGAAAATTGGTAATTCAGCCACCAAACGAACACTTAAGTCAGCCACAATAAGTCAGCCACCAAGTACACCGTAAGTCAGTCAAAACGTGAATACTATTTTAGTAATTTATCTTTTGCTAATAATCAGCCCTAACAAAGATGAAATACAATAAGTCAGCCGTATCGTCTAATAAATCAGCCGGCAAATGAATGTATTTCTAGTAACTAATCTTTCGCTAATAAGTCAACTGTAAATCAACTGAGTTTACTGTTACTCCATTTTATTACGGCTGATTAAATATAACTCAGCCGTAAAACCCTCTCATAACTCAGCCTGTCGACGATCATTTAACCAGCCGTGATAGTTAACTCAGCCGTATCGTAACTAGAAGTCAGCCGAATTTTCCAGAAATCAGCCCGCCAATGTATAAGTTAGTCATAACATGTGACCGTAACTCAGCTTTTATCACATAAACCAGCCCGTTTTATTTAGGTCAGCCGTAACGGTAGGTTGAGTTATGAACATAACTCAACTTATTTCTCATAAGTCAGCTGCATTATTTAAGTCAGCCGCAACGTAACTATAACTCGGCCGTAACGAAGTTCGAATCGTATTACAGCTGAGTTTCATGCCGCATTCTTATGTGGAGCCAACTTTTTTCCTACGTGGCAGTAAAAAGTAATGGCATTCTTGTAAATACGTTTTTTCTCACAACGTAAAAAATGGCACGTTGGGTATTAAAAAAAAAGTTAGTAATAAAAAAAAATTTTGTATGGTTTTCACAATAAGTTCTAAAATTCATACTTTTTTGAGTTAACTTCCCGAAAAAGATTGAGATGATTTCCTGAGATGCAGAGGGGTAGGTACATTACACATGACCTCACTATTCTAATTCAAAGGAATGATCACACATTGTGGAAGCGAGGGGTAGGTACATTACCGATGACCCCATTATTCGCCTACACTTTGTCAAAAAAGATCAATAAGGTGAACTAAATGAAAGACATTAGTACTTGTCTTAGTTCACTGGCATTGAGTTAAAAAAAAGGATTCTGAGAAGAGGGATATAGGGAGAAAAGAAACCAAAATATGACTACATGTTTACTCAGACACCTGATGGAGTAAGAGTCCAAGCATCTTATGATCGATACTCCAAAGGTAAAGCCTGCACTTTATTTTTCTGCAAGAAATGAGGTCAGTAGAGGGGTGAGTCAAGCTAGTATTTGCTAAGTTGCTGGTAGAATGTTTTAGCTGATAAACTAAAATAATGTATATAAAGTATCTCTAGAGTTGACACCCAATCGATATGGTTGTAGTATTGTAGTGATGATTGTAAGTCTGAGAATTTTGTGAATCCCTACTATTTTCAAAAAAAAACCTCTTTCTAAAAGATTACCTATTTGTTTTGCTTGAGGACAAGCAAAAGGGTAAGTCTGGGGGTATTGATAGATCATGGATTTTACTCATTTTTAACCATGACCTAGATATGATTTTCATGTATTTCATAAGTATTTGGAACACGTTTAGGGTAGTTTACAGGTTTAGGAACTTATGAAGTAAATAGATGTTTTTGGAACAGTTTGGAGACTTTGAAGAACACTCCTGCCAGAATGGAAAATTGACCGACGTTGCAAGATCAAAGACGATCGATGGTCACCCATTATAAACGATCGACGCAACGTTATCAACATCGATCGATGCATATACCACCCGCGAATTTACAACAAAATTAGAAGACTTCAAGTTTCACAAAAGTCATGATAATTGCAGTATTAGTCCCTAGCCGCCTGTAGGCTACATTTTTAGGGTTTTGTATTGTTTTAAAAGGAGAATTTTCTTAGAGTTTAGAGAGACCTAGTTTCGGAGAGCTACTTGTTTACTATTGAAGGAAGAGAGTTCTAGGAGCTAAGAGAGAGAGAGATCTGAGATTACAAAATAGAGAAGATCTTGAACTCTTTTGTATCATTACTATTATTTTACTTTTCTTCTTGTTTACACAATGAGTTTTATTCATACCATCATGATATTGTCTTTTATGAATATGTCTGAGTAATCTCATTTATTAGACTTAGGTTTCTCATTTGGTTGATTTATGTATTGATTTATGACTGTTGTTTAAGTGTTTTACATTTGTTCTTCAAGCCTAGTTAAACTTAACACTAGTTTTAGGATTGATCACCCTCAAATCTAAACCCTAGGATTTACCTGAGTCAAATAATTATTTACTCATTACCTGAACCCTAACTAGCTTAATCTACCTCAATAGATTTGTGGGAGCCGAAGTTCCCACTGTCAGTTTTCCGTCTATGGAAACTTAGGGAAAACCCTAATTTTCTCGAGGTTCTGGATCTCTGCAGAAACACACTTAAAACGAAAAAGATAAGAGAATACATATGAAGAAATTATGCAGAGTATATTATTGATATAAAGATTGAAAAGCTGTTACAAAGAGAATCGCGGAACTTGGACGACAAAACATTCTAAGGATCCGACTTGCTAGTCTAGCCACCTAAGTTCTAAATTCGCCTAAGCTAACAACCGTCTTTATAGGTCTAAAAAGCTCTCTCCCTCTTGAATTCGACCTCATGATTATTTTCTTAGGTGGCTAGACTAGCTGTTACAAAGAGAATCGCGGAACTTGGACGACAAAACGTTCTAAGGATCCGACTTGCTAGTCTAGCCACCTAAGTTCTAAATTCGCCTAAGCTAACAACCGTCTTTATAGGTCTAAAAATCTCTCTCCCTCTTGAATTCGACCTCATGCTTATATACTCCTTCTCTAGGCGGTTGGTATTTCCTTTTCCGCTGCGATTCGTGTTTATCGGGAATCTTCCATTTTTCTTCAGAAAGCTTCTATTTATCTCCAATCTTGACATATATCCACTCCTGTGGATAATAGGCAAGCCGTCATTGTATATTTGGGCTAGACCTTACTCAAAGTCATGAGTGGCCCTTTATCGCGTTTTAGGGCCTTTCGGGCCGTTTTACGATTTAGCCATTTTACGACTTTAGCCGAGATCGTTTCTTGGTACGATGCCATTTTTAAGTAAACATCTCGTTTTAATCGTATAGTTTGGAAATTTTTGGTGTTTTGTTTAACCTTTGCCGTGTTATACGATTTACTCGAGGTTTTACGAGAAAACGCGTTTTTGGCGATTTTTTATAAAAAAAATCTCGAGTTAATCGTATAGTTTGGCAATGTTCGGTGTTTTGTTTAACCGTTTTCGTTTTATACGATTTACTCGAGGTTTTACGAGAAAACGCGTCTTTAGTGATTTTTTTATAAAAAAGCTCGAGTTAATCATAAAGTTTGGCAATGTTCGGTGTTTCGTTTAACTGTTGCCGTTTTATACGATTTACTCGAGGTTTTACTAAAAATGCGTCTTTTACGGTTTTTATCGTAAAACTCAAACAGTAAAGCGGATTGAGACGAAACGAAAGACGTTCCGATCACGGCTTATAGTACGATCGAGTCGAGGGGCATAGATGGTTTGGTTCAGCTCGCAATGGGCGAGATGGTCACATGTGTGGTCAGCTCGCCCGTTGGCGAACTGGACGGTTGCTCGGTTTCGATCTTTTCTTTTTTCTTGGCCTGAGATTCTTTCAGAGAATGTAAGGAGAAGTAATCGTAGACGTTGATCTCGAGATTACCGTTTTTGACCCCAGCTCGCAAATTTAAGGAAAGTTTTTGCGGGTTGTTAATCATAATATATGGCTGCGATCACCTTTTCTTTTCGTATTGCGGAAAATTAGGTTAATAATTTTACTGCGGAAAATAGGCTCTTCCTTGTTTTCCTATAAGTATTGGATCATCACTTCTTTCTTTCCTAACATATCAACAATCTTTTAAACTTCCTCCAACTTCTCTCTAAGAGATTTCCATGTCAAGATGTCTACTCCCAATGATGATCATCAAAACCATGATGTCTTGTTCAGCGACAATTCCACAGCAGGCCAGCCGGACCTTCACATCTCGGAATTCCTTTCTTTTCAGGAAGAGATGGATGCTGAAGAGGCGGCGAGTCCAGTTTGTGATATCCCAACGGATTTGATCGCTCCTGAAATCGTTCCGTGCATATCGGCGAGCGTTGCTACGGAACCTTCGGCGACCACCACCATCTAGCCGTCGAGTTCATCCGAGTCCCGACTTCTTCTGAGGTCGAAACAGGCGTGATCCCAAAGCCTACTGAGGTTGAGCCAGCCGTGATCCCCAAGCCGACCGTAGTCCTGGTTTCCAGAGAGGTCGAAACAGTTGTGGTTCCGAAACCTCCTCTTCTGGCCAAGAGAGTGATCATTTTGGGGCTGCCGGCGCTTAGTTCGGCGTTGGCTGCTTCGACTGGTAGTCGCAAAAGGCCCTGCGTGAACCCTGATGCGGCCAAGAAGAGGAGATGTACGAAAGATTCCGAGGCTGGTCCTTTAATGGACAAGGCGCTGAGCTCGGGCCTAATGTCACAGCATCGAGCCAAGGTATAGATTCGCGAGTACACCTTTAGTGTATTTTTGTTATTTGATGAGTTTAGTGTCTGACCATCTACCTTATTGCTCAGTTTGTTTTGCTAATCGATGGAGTGATTAGCGAGTGTGGATCTGAAGTTGAGATCTTGACGAAGAAGTTAGCTGAGTCGTTGGAAAAGTCCGCTCAGCTCGAAGGGAAGTTGAAGGTGATCGAGGATGCACACTCCGTGGAAATGTCTCAGTTCTAGGCTAGGATTAGTTACTTGGAGCGGGATCTTATAAAGGCTGCGAGTTCCTTGCTCAAGGCTAAGGATGCGAAGAAGGCTAAAGATTTGTCGTTGCGCAGACTCCAACGCAAGGTCAAGAGTTTTTTGAAGGATCGACGGTTAGTGAGGCTGAACGGGTCAAGGAGAATGTCCCTGCCGAATTAGGGTTAATGGAAACGGAGAGCGACCATGGTTCGGCTCTTGATGGCCTGAGGTCCAAGTGCGCCTTTCAGCTGAGAATGGATGAAAGCAAGGCTCTAAAGGTTGATGAAGGAGGTGATGGTATGGTACCAAGTTCCGATGAAGTGATGGACGAGGATGAGACTCCGTGTGCGGAGGATGTTTGAAGTTGTAGTCTCGTGTGAGACTTTTTATTTTAAATCTTTGTGTTTTGGCCGAGTGTGGCCGTGTTTTTATTTTGGGACTGGCCGTTATGGCTTCAAATCCCTGTTGCTTTTGCAACTTTTATGAATGAACAATCAGTTTATGTTTTCTTTTTGTTTCGAGAAGAATGCTTTTGTTTGTGTGAATGTAGAGAGATGTCTGTGAGTTGTCATCTCGCATCCCAACTCTTTGTAGATCGCCTTATTCGTTTTCTCGTTCTAGGACTCTTAAGAATCGAGTGAGCATTCAGATGTAGACGAAGAGACATGCCTTTAGGATCTCAATTCATGCCTTAAGACGTTAGAGACAAGTGTGCTGGGTTTAGGGCAAGACCTAGGTTTACTTTCGGTTTTAAGGCTTTGCGATGACTAATCGGCGT
Source organism: Eruca vesicaria subsp. sativa (assembly GCA_932364175.1). NCBI lineage: Eukaryota > Viridiplantae > Streptophyta > Magnoliopsida > Brassicales > Brassicaceae > Eruca > Eruca vesicaria. The sequence goes on along the minus strand of CAKOAT010144266.1, from coordinate 49,093 downwards.
TCGTTTTGCCTGTTGCGATTTTAACCTGATTCCGTACCGATTTAAAGTCCGCGATAGGTTCTCGGCTTATACGACTTGTCTGGTCGAAATCAAGCATCCCCGAAGGTGCTGACCAAAATTTGGATTTCTTTATAGCACTATTACCCTTGTGTTGGGTGTATGAGAGCTATCTCTACGAGATAACTTAAGTTTGTTTAGAACTGTTGCGAGTTTGTTGTGATCAGCAACAAACTTAGGTGGTAGATGTTAACGTTTTTTGAACCTTCACGAAGGATTCGTATCTTAAGAGGTTTTGTATGTTTTATAGTCGCCGATGGACAGTTTTGTTGTTTTTTTTGTTTTTAAGAGAAACGGTTTTCTGAACAATGGCGACGTCTCGCTTTATTCAGAATTTCGTTTTTCTTTTGGCCACGTCGTTGAAAATTGTTTAAGAAATTTTGAGTTTGAAATTTCGAGAGTATACGAGTATACGTATACTCACCTACACCCTCCCCTTTTATCGAGAGGGGACAGCTGCTCGTCTCGGGGTCGTGCGGTGTGACCACAAAACTCTTTCGAGCTCGTCTTCCCACTTCCCTTTTTTAGTGTCAAGGCGTTTTTTGAGGCCGTCGAGGATAGTTTTGTTAATGGTCTCGGCTTGTCTGTTGCCTTGAGGATACCTTCGAGTTGATTTTGTTAACCGTATTTTCCATTTCTCGCAGAAGGCTTCGAATCTAGTCGAGATAAACTGAGACCCGTTATCCGTCACGATTTCGTAAGGGACTCCGTGCCTGCAAATGATATTTTTCCGTAGAAATTTTTCTACTTTGGCGTCTTTGATTCCTGCGTAAGAATAGGCTTCGACCCATTTGGAGAAAAATTCGGTCAGGACTAACAAGAAACGTTTTTGTTCCGATGCGTGCATTGGCCCGACTATATCCATTGACCTTCACATGAATGGATACGGCGCTGAGATGAACGAGAGGACTTCCGCTGGCTGATGGATATTCGGGGCATGGCGTTGGCACTTTTTGCATTTCCGTGAGAAATCCTCGCAATATTTTACCATTGTCGGCCAAAAATATCCGTAACGCTTGATTTTTATTGCGAGAGATTTCCCACAAGAATGGTTTCCGCAGGATCCGGAGTGCACTTCTTCCATTACTCGCTGCGCCTTTTCTCCCTGCACGCAGGTCATGAGCGGTCCAGAAAATCTCCACTTATAGAGTTCTTCGCCGACCAGAACATATCGTGCGGCTTGAGTCTTTATTTTTCGGGCCGCCCATTTTCCAATGGAAGTTCCCCATTAGCTATGTAAGCGAGATCGTTTCCATCCATGGACGACTGAACCCGTAGTTGGATTGATATGTGGCTGGGCGATCATCATTTTCGTCGATGTCGTCTTCTGGTTCGTCGATCGGGTTTACGACTATGGGAGGTCCGATGCTAGGATGCTCAATGAACTCCACGGAGATTACCATGCTCAGACCGGGATCCAAACTGGATGCCAAGGCAGCCAAAGCGTCTGCTTGGGTGTTTTCCGACCGGGGAATTCGAGTGAGGGCGAATTGATCAAAGTTTTGAGCTAGATCCTGAACCAGGGTCAGATACGCTTCCATTCTTTCGCCCCTTGCTTCATACTCCCCGCTGAACTGGATGGCCACTAGCTGAGAATCGCAGTAGGCGTGGAGGTTGCGTATCTTTAGACCGTGAGCTAGCCGTAATCCTGCGATTAAGGCTTCGTATTCAGCTTCATTGTTCGAGGCGTGGAAAACTAATCGAAACGATTGCTCCAGCACTTCTCCCGTTGGGGCCGCTAGCCGGATGCCGATTCCAGAGCCTTGTTTGGACGAAGATACGTCAACGTATAGGGTCCAAGGGTCCAGGTCAAGTTCGGCTCCTGGTCGGGTGTGCCACTAAGAAGTCTGTGAGTACTTGCAATTTCGCGCAGGTTTTTGCGCGTTATTCGATGTCGTACTCGCTTAGCTCGATCGCCCATTTTACCAACCTTCCCGACTGGCTGGGGCTGTGCAAAATTGTGCAGAGAGGGAAAGAAGTGGGTAGCACAATGGTGTGAGATTGGAAATATAGTCTTAGTTTTCTTGCCGACATTACCACCGCTAATGCCAATTTTTCCATCATCGGGTATCGCGTTTCTGCGTCTAACAAAGTTTTACTTACGTAAAAGATTGGTTTTTTCTCGCCACGTTCTTCACGAATGAGGACGCCACTTACGGCCGTTATTGACACTGCGATGTAGAGAAATAGCGGTTCCCCTTCCACTGGTTTCGCGAGTACTGGCGGGGTAGCTAGGTAATGCTTTAGCTGTTGGAAAGCTTTCTCACATTCCTCCGTCCACTCAAACTTTTTGTTTCCCTTCAAAGTATCGTAGAAAGGAAGACATTTGTCTGTTGATCGCGAGATGAAACAGTCAAGTATTGTGAATCTACCGGTCAGTCTATGTACCTCGCGCTTTGTCCTAGGGACACCATTTCTATTAGCGCTGTGATTTGTTTCGGGTTGGCCTCAATTCCTAGGTAGGTAACGAGGTATCCAAAGAATTTGCTCGATGCGATGGCGAACCGGCACTTGGCAAGATTTAGCTTCATGTTGTGCAAATTGAGCCTCTCGAAACATTCTTGGAGGTGTGCGACATGATCTTGCTCTTTGAGTGATTTCACGAGCATATCGTCGATGTACACGTCCATCGTTTTTTTGAGTTGTTCGGAGAACATGCAATTGAAGAGTCGTTGATAAGTCGTGCCGGCTTTCTTAAGGCCGAACGGCATTACTTTATAACAGTAAGTTCCACGTCGGCTATGAATGCGGTTTTCTCTCGATCATCAAGATTCATCATTATCTGATTGTACCCGGAAAAAGCGTCCATAAAAGATAAGAGTTTGTTTCCTGCTGTTGCCTCAACCAAGCGGCCGATGTGCAGCAGTGGATAGCTATCCTTAGGACATGCCTTATTTAAGTCAGTGAAGTCGACGCAAACTCGCCACTTCCCGTTCTTTTTCTTGACAACGACAGGATTTGCGAGCCAGTCGGGATATCTAACTTCTGTTATGGATCCGACCTTCAGGAGTCTGTAGACCTCATTGTTGACTGCTTCGGCGCGTTCTGGTCCCAGTTTCCGTCTCTTTTGTTTGACGGGTTTGGACGTAGGGTCAATGTTGAGTTCGTGACAGGTGATGTTTAAGTCGATTCCTGGCATGTCTTCTGCGGTCAATGCAAACGTGTTCGAGTTCCTTTTCAGACAAGCTAAGAGGTCATCTTTTAAATTCTCGCTTAGGTTCGCACCGATTTCAACGCAGCGTTCTGGGAATGCTTCGTCGATGCATACCGAGATGACGGGTTCGCAGGTAGGCTCGCACTTCCCTTCCAGTACTTCGGCTGTTCGCGACTGCCAAAAGATTTCGGTTTTATCTTGTTTCTGGGGCGTTGTCGATGGCAGACGATTTCTTTTTCTTTTTGGAGGGAGCGTCAGCCGAAGGACCTTTTCGTTTTAAATCCACGGCATAGTAGACCTGCGAGATTATTCGATTTCCCCAGATTGTCTCGATTCCACGCGGGGTTGGGAACTTGAGACACATATGGTATGTCGTTGGTACCGCTTGCATCGAATTTAGCCACGGCGTTCCTACGATTGCGTTGTAGGACGTGGGTCGATCGACGACTAGGAATTCGATGATTTTCGTCACGCTTCCGGCTTGAACCGTAAAGTTGACTGTGCCGAGGGTCATGGTGATATCACCCGAGAGTCTTACTAGCGGGATTGAGTTTTCCGCGATTTCGGATGGATTGATTTCCATTCTCTCGAGGGTATTTTTGAAGATGATATCAGCCGAACTTCCAGTATCGACTAATATCCTTGCGACATCCATATTCTCAATTGTCAGATCGATGACAAGGAGGTCATTAAGAGGTTTGGTCAAGTCGACCGTTGCTCTGTCCTTGAACGAGATGACATCGCCGTTCGAGTTAGGCATATCGTTTTTCATTCGTTCAGCGGTTATTGTAAGAGAATCCGGACCCCCCCCCCCTCCTTCTAGCGCCAAACTGCGGGAACCGAAATTCCCACTGTCAATTTTCCGTCAAATATGGAAACTTAGGGAAAACCCTAATTTTCCCGAGGTTCTGGATCTCTGCGGAAACACACTTAAAATGAAAAATATAAGAGAATACAGATGAAGAAATTGCGCAGAGGCTATTATTGATAAGAAGATTGAAAAGCTGTTACAAAGAGAATCGCGGAACTTAGACGACAAAACGTTCTAAGGATCCGACTTGCTAGTCTAGCCACCTCAGTCCTAAATTCGCCTAAGCTAACAACCTTCTTTCTAGGTCTAAGAAGCTCTCTCCCTCTTGACTTCGACCTCATGCTTATATACTCCTTCTCTAGGCGGTTGGTCTTTCCTTTTCCGCTGTGATTCGTGTTTATCGGGAATCTTTCATTTTTCTCGATCTTTCCATTTTTCTTCGGAAAACTTCAATTTATCTTCAATCTTGACATTTATCCACTCCTGAGGATAATAGGAAAGCCATCATTCTATATTGGGGCTAGACCTTATTAAAATTCATGAGTGGGCCTTTATCCCGTTTTAGGGCCTTTCGGGCCGTTTTACGATTTAGCCAGTTTACGACTTTAGACGAGATCGTTTCCTTGTACGATGCCGTTTTTAAGTAAACATCTCGAATTAATCGTATAGTTTGACAATGTTTGGCGTTTTTTTTAACCGTTGCCATGTTATACGAGTTACTCGAGGTTTTACGAGAAAACGCGTTTTTAGCGATTTTTTATAAAAATCTCGAGTTAATCATATAGTTTGGCAATGTTCGGTGTTTTGTTTAACCGTTGCCATTTTATACAATTTACTCAAGGTTTTACGAGAAAACGCGTCTTTAGCGATTTCTTATAAAAAAAATCTCGAGTTAATCATATAGTTTGGCAATGTTCGGTGTTTCGTTTAACCGTTGCCGTTTTGTATGATTTACTCGAGGTTTTACTAAAAAATGCGTCTTTTACGGTTTTTATCGTAAAACTCAAACGGTAAGGCGGATTGAGACAAAACAAAAGACATTCTGATCACAACTCAGAGTACGATCGATTTGAGGGGCATAGATGGTTGGTTCATCTCGCCTGTTGGCGAGCTGGACAGATGTATTCAGCTCGCCCGTTGGCAAGCTGGACAGATGCGTTTAGCTCGCCAATGGGCGAGCTTGTCACATTTGTGGTCAGCTCGCCCATTGGCGAGCTAGACAGATGTCTTCAGCTCGCCAATGGGCGAGCTGGTCACATGTGTGGTCAGCTCGCCCATTGGCGAGCTGGACGGTTGCTCGGTTTCGATCCTTTCTTGTTTTCTTGGCCCGAGATTTTTTTAGAGAATGTAAGGAGAAGTAATCGTAGACGTTGATTTCGAGATTACCGTTTTTGACCCCAACAAGATTCATACGACAGTTGGTCTAGAGAGTTGGAGGATAATAATAACTTGTTCGTAAAGCTTGCTAGAAGAGTTGTCGATCGTCACGAGCATCCTCGTATCGAGCGATTACTTGAAAGGTGTATCAATCGATTGTCCACAAGGATAATCGATCGACTCTTTTTCTTGATCAAAACTACAAGTTGAGATCCGATATCTAGACAAGGAAACCTGTTTGGTTTCGTCATTTATGTTTGAATTCATGAACAAATAACCTTAAAGTCAGAAAACAATTACATACTGATACCTGAGATAATACCTTAGTCTAGCTACTTTCCTAACTGAAAACTACTTCCAATCCAAGTTACTGAATAATCATCTGCTTGTTTTATTTTACTTATTGTTTTAAACCGTTTAAACCCATCTTTAGTCTAGCTATATTTTAGAAACTTGAATCTTTTGAGTAATCCTAGAGTTCTTGTGGATTCGATCCCTAAGTACTATAACTGAACCTCTTATTTGAGAGAGTAATTCACTACTTATGGTAATTTGACTGATATCAAATATATATAATCTTTAAAATATTTTAATCATAATATATTTTGATATCTTTTCATTTTAAATATAAATATATTTATTTATTTAAAAATTCTAACAAATATGTTTTAAAAGATTTTTACAAGATCTTCATTTGTGATATTATCTTTAAATATTTTCATTAATTTAAAAAGTAGTTTGAAATATTATTATACATTAATATATTCAATTAAAGTTTATAAAAAAAAAAAAAAAAATATTATATCATATTATCATAACCAATCATATTAAAAGAAAAATTATTATGTTGAGCTAAATATAATAAAATTTTATTAAACTGATAGTTTTTATATTTTATTTTCGTAGATATAAAATATTTATGTTCAAAAATAAAATCTAATATGTTGGTAAGATATATCAACGTTAGCAAACTATATAATACATGTATTTCATTAAAGCTAATAATATAAAATCTTTGTAACTACTTTAATCATGATATTTTTCATTTTAAATATATATATATATATATATATATATATTAAATTTTAAAAATCCTTATAAATCTATGTAAATATTTTTACAATAACTTAATGTGTTTTAAGTTATCATTTATAGAATGAAAAAATTAATTATCTCCTATTTTATTTACTATATAGTCTTAATCATCATGTTAAAAGTGGTATATATTTTTAATTTTAATCATATATTTACAGTCATAATCATCTGCCGACACTTACAGTCTAGGAACGACCACCGCCGGAGGCTTCCTGCAGTCTACTGATGTCGGAATCGAAAGATTCACCGACTCCCAAACCCTAATCACCGCAAGCGTCGTGTCCTCGCCATCTTAACAACTCCAAGTATCTCTCACACAACTCCAGACAGATCTTGGCGGCGAGAGCAAACCACACCGGAGGGGATACACACCTTGAGAAACCGCCATCCCTGAGGATAGATCCATCAAGAGAATCAGACTATCTTTGAGGCCTCTGCACCGGAAGAATCTTCCCGATTCGCCGTGACGTGTAAGAACGCGCCTCCCTGGAACTCCAAAACCGTGAATCTCAGCCAAATATTTACCAAAGATTTTTTAAATCCGCGAAATACACTTAGGCCATCTCAAACAATGACACCAAAACAACAAATTTGGTATAAATTCAACTCCAACAAGACATCAAACTTGATACCATCCCACCAAATTTGGTGTAAAATGAATAGTGTTGGTGTAACAATATTCATCACACTAAGAGGTTGATTGTTTACAGATTTTAAAGTGGTTTTTGGTTTTTGTTTCTAGAAAAACTATTTTTTAAACAATGGAGTTCTTAGAGAAATAGATTCCCTATAATATAGGGAAACTGGTTTTTAAAATAACTGATTTTTTCAAAAGAGAAACCAAAATCTAAGTTTTCATGGTTTTTATCAAAACTTGCCGTGCTATTCCAATTTTGTTTCCTTTTTATTTATTTTTTGCTATATTTATGCATTAGTACATTTAAAATAAATAAAAATAATAACTACTATAAGAAATAATTTTCAGTATAAAGCATTTTCTTAGCATATACAATACATATTAATAACATTTTCTTAAACTTGCCAATAAAATAAAATATATTATTTAAATTTACTTTTATAAAAGTTTTACATGTTTTGTCCATAATTTAATTACATATTTTTATGTATTTTCACAATAAATAAATATTTTATTTTTATTTTGATAAAATACTATTATTAATTCTCTATAACTAAATGTGCTTTAACTTTCAGTTATTGCATTTTTATTTTGTAATATTTGAATTGCATAAATTTAAGTCAGTTTTACCATATTTTAATATATATAACTAAATTTTTATGTAGTTTTTTTCCAAATTTTAACTATGAATTGTGTATTTTTCATGGAGATATAAAATTAAATGTATTTTAAAATGTAGACATGAGTTTTATTTAATAATACCTATTTTAACAAATTTTTATATAAATTTATTTATTTTAGTGATAACAATATAATTTTGTTTTATCTTTTTTTAAATAAATAGATTTTACTACTGATAATTTCTTTTAATTTGAAAAACAAAAATCAAAATCTAATGTTGCCATTCAAGTTTTTTGAAGAAACTAAAAGCTACAGCATAATCAAAAACCAAAATTAAAAACAAAAATCTAAAAACTAAAAACTAAAAACCAAAAGCCAAAAACTAGAATCTAAAAAACATGTAAACGATCATCACCTAAATCTCAAAATATATATTTTATTACATTTCACTTATAATATACTTCAATAAGTATTGTTAATTAGTTCAAATTTGTAATTAAACATAAATATAATGTATTATTTTATTTTTAAATCATTTTCTATAATTACTTTTTATTTTCTATTAATAAATCACTACAAAGTATTATCATATACGTCAAACTTTTTAAAAATATATCAAAGAACTTTTTAATTCTTACTTTAAAAATAGAAAATTTTAATTAATATTTTAGAAAATATAGAAATCAATACTATAACCTAGATTTAATAGTAACTAATTAACAGTTTATGTAATACTATTAAATTTATCAAATATTAAAATCACAATTTATTTTATAAATAGTTAAACTTGTATTACTAACAATTAAAATTATTAAAAGAAATGTTATTTTATTATCTACTTTTCATTGTTAATAATTGGTAGTTTTGCATATAACTAATATTTTATATAGAATAAATACATAAATATATAATATTGATAAACCAAAAATATAAATGTAAATAAATTTTATGAACATAAAACTATAAAATTTAACAAACATAATAGATAAATGTGATAAATAATTATTTATCAATTACAAACAATGAGAGCTAAAAATTGAATAATATATAATATTACTTTGGTGTAAAATTTGGTATTATTGTTGGAAATGACAAAAGAAATTTGACACTAAAACACTAAATTTGGTGTAATTTTAACATCAAATTTGGTGTCATTGTTGGAGATTCCCTTATAGATTACTACTTTGCAGGCGCGCGTGACATTCGTCAAGGGCGAAAATGTCTGTGTTGTCTGGATCCTATAAATTTACTGTTCAAGACAGATAGCTAATATGGAAATAGTTTTAGGATTTTGGACCAATTTACTATGTACAATTTAATTTTGTTAGTTTATATAGAGGTGGAAGGTTTGAAGTTGTTTCAATATTGACAATCTTTTCTTCAAGTTTAATAACATATAAGTCTTTTTATAACAAACTTTCGTCATTTTTTTATACATTTTTTCTAGAAATTTATTTTCTATATTTGTGTTTTTAGTCACATTTGTCCTTTTTGTATAATATTTTTATTAAATGATTAATAAAAGCTTTTAATTTATTCTATTAAAATAATTGGATCACATCACACCTATATCATTAAGTTGATGTAAGTAACTATAAGAATATTCAAGTTAAGAAGTGTACTAAAATTTAATGCAGTTAACCACTTCGATGCAGTTACAAAAATATGGATCGATGTAGATTAACATATCACTACAGTTATATTTTAAGTTGGACACAATATATATCAACTGGTCATGATTCAAAATTAATAGAATAGATATACAAACTTTCAAAAGGAAAAATGCATCTGCTGGAGTTGAACCCGGAACTATTGTTTCTAAGGCAATCATCATAACCGTTGGACCACAAACACTTTTCAGTAAAGCGTCGAAAGAACTAATAATTACCAAAACAAGAGAATATACCAAAGAATATCTGCGACGTTGACACTTGACAGACATCCCGAAAACGGTATCGTTTAAATTCATGTACGTTCGTCCGCGTTTTTCTTGTTTGACAAAATCAGGGAGAAATGGTCATAGAGTTTGTAAAAAATATTTGAGGAATGTTTAATAATATATCTGAAGCCATTAAAGACCTTCTGCTTTCGTCTTCTTCTACCAACCATAAAAAAAAAAGTCGTCAAAATTCCCTTTCGTAGCTTCCTCCAAACTCCATCGTCCTTCTTCCTCTCTTCGCACGCAATCCAATCGCCGGATTCTGATTCACCTCTTTCTCCCACCATCAACCTCCTTAGTTTCGTGTTTCAGGTACGTTCTCAGAATTATTTTTGTTGTTTTTTATTTCGCTTCGTTGACTGTATTCTAAAATACATAATTGGTTGATGAAATAAAATAGTTTGGTGGAATCACATCTCCGGCGATTTGGGTGATGCGTTCGAGTTTCTAGGCGTAGAATATTTTGGAATTTAGATATTTATCTTATACTCCGTTGAGGAGGATAAGTGTTGTGTTTTGTCTTGAGATGTGTTTCTGAGATTCTTTTCTTGAGGAGACATGGAGGGAGGAGAAGAGTCTAGTTCTTGGATAAGGAGGACCAAGTATTCTCACACTATTTGTCATCGTGTCATCACCCCTAGATCACACTCCATCCCTATTACAACCAACCCAGACAAGACTTCTGGTTTGAAACGAATGCCTCTCAGTTCACCCTCTGATCTCAAGTCAATAGTTGGACCTTCTCAGGCTAAGCAGCAAGCCACTGAGATTCAAAGAAACCCTTTCACCAACCGAAAGAGGGCGGTTTCTCCGTCTCCTCAGATGACTGTCTCTGACTCTTTCAAAGAAGCAAAGTCCGGCGTCAAGAGGTTCTCAACTCCACATCCCATAAGAGTAGAACCAGAGAAAGCAACCAAGGGCAACTTGTCCCGCAAAAGTTCCTTTGAGAAACTATCAAACGCTCTACGGCCTCTGTCTTTCTCAGGTCCTTTGAAGGACAGGCCGAGGAGCAAGAAGGAGATGCGGTCTTCAAAGTCCTTTGATCATGCGGGTAATGAAGTTACTGCTATGGGCGTGCTTGAAGAGCACCGTGTTGATACCTCTAAGCTCACCCGTGGAGACCTGTTTGCGCATGGGAAATTTAGCAAACTTTACCATGGAGTGTACAAAGGCGAAGCTGTAGCTCTCAAGATTACTCAAGCGCCTGATAATAACGAAGACAGGTTCTTGGGAGCTCGTTTGGAGAAACAGTTTACCAAGGAAGCCACTCTTATGTCTCGTCTAAGCCATCGTAATGTTGTCAAGGTGATCTTATATTGTGAATAATGTCTTTGGTGTGCTTATATTGAATGGTTTGTTTTGGTTTTTAATTCAGTTTGTGGGAGTGGATATTGGAAACTGTATCATCACGGAGTACTTAGCTAATGGGTCTTTGAGATCATATCTACACAAGCTGGAGAAGAAATCCCTTCCTTTGCCACAGCTAATCAAGTTTGGTCTAGACATTGCGAGAGGAATGGAATATATTCACTCAGTAAAGATAGTTCATCGGGATCTTAAGCCGGAGAACGTGTTGATTGACAAAGATTTCAACTTGAAGATTGCAGACTTTGGCATAGCGTGCGAGGAGGAGTACTGTGACATATTGGGGGCTGAGACAGGAACGTATAGGTGGATGGCACCTGAAGTGTTGAGAAGGAAACCACATGGAGGTAAGTCAGATGTATATAGTTTTGGACTTGTTTTATGGGAAATGGCAGCTGGAGCATTACCATTTGAGGAGATGGGTCCTGTCCAAGCTGCTTTCGCAGTCATGCACAAGGTAAACGCATCATCTCATGATTGAGTGATGGACATTTTTGAATTCCCGTTTGATTTAGACGAGTTTTTATGTTGGTATTGGTTCAGAACGTTAGGCCGGTGATACCAAAGAAATGTCCAGCGGCCATGAAAGAGCTAATTGAGCAGTGCTGGTCGGTGCAAGCAGAAAAGAGACCAGAGTTCTGGCAGATTGTCAAAGTATTGGAACACTTTGAAAAGTCTCTGAAAAACGAAGGGAGACTCATTCTTATGCCGAACCAGATCTGTCCACAAACCAAGAAAGGTAATAAATACTGGAGTCAGATATTCGGGTCAGGCCACAACGATACTGTATACTCAGCCACGCCCAAGCCTAGATTCGCCTGAAACACCTCATTTTGTGAATATATATAAAAAAGGGTTTAGCGGTTATGTTTTTTATTTGTTCATCCATTGTCTCCGTTTTCGTTTGATTTTGTTAGGACACACCTGTACCAAAAAAAAGCTTCTTGGTTTGGCTTGGTCTTTTTGTGAAGCAGTGTCTACTCTTCTTGATTTATTAAGTGTAAGATTGTTTCATGGATTATCACATTTAGTTCATCTTATCAAATCCGTTTTCAAGATTAGCCTTTTCGAGTAATTATAATGAAGAAAAGATCTTAAAATGACCATGCCCACAATCTGTTCGACGAAATAACCCTAAAAGTTACTAAGAGACAAACCAAAGCTCAACGAAAAAGATAGAAACTCAAACACCAGTAGACCCGAAACCACCTTCACCACGAACAGTAGCGTCCAAATCCTCAACCTCCATCACTTGCGGCGTCACGATCTTCTCGATAATCAGCTGCGCGATTCGATCTCCCACCTTCACCTCGAAATCAACATCGGAGTGATTAAAGAGAATCACACCAACGGGTCCTCTGTAATCAGCGTCAATAACTCCCGCTCCGACATCAATCGAGTGTTTCCAGGCAAGACCAGATCTCGGAGCAACTCTCGCGTAGGTTCCTTCAGGGACGGCGATACTGAGATCGGTCGGGATAAGCGCCTTGCCTCTCGCCGGAACTTTGGAATCCACGGCGCTGGAGAGATCGTAGCCTGCAGAGAGAGGAGAGCCTCTTGTAGGCAAAACAGCTTTCTCTGAAAGTTTCTTCACTTTGAAGAAGGGTCTGGAATCGAGCTTCTGGAGTTTCGCCAATGGCTCCTTGACATCGGGACTGTTGCTCTTCGCTTCGACGCAGGCCATTGTGGGAAAAGGAAGACGAGTTGTTGAAGATAACCGCCGCGAGTAGAGAAACCCTAATTTCAACTGAGGCAGACTTGTTGGTGCTGTGAAGAAGAGGCGTCGTAGTTCCGCCATTATAATGTAGACCAGTTGTGAGTGAATGGCGCCAAACTTTCCCTCCACTTCTGTCTTCTCCAAATGGGCTTAGCTCGGCCCATTAGCCCAATTATAAATTATTCATTTTTATTTTTTATTTTTTAATCCAAATTATTAGGGTTTATCGGTCGGTGGGGTTGAGAGAGTTTAGCTGTTTGGTTCTTATTGCTTTTGTCTTGGGTTGTCATGTATTCTCTGTTACTCCAGGGAAGAAGGTCGGTGGAGTTGCAGAAATGGCGAGTCTCAGTGAACTTTATTCAAAATGCATTGGCTTTCTCCAACTCCTTCTCTTCTGCAAATACGACACCTCAAGGCAACACTTTCACTGTATCTTACCTCGTTGAATCATTGGGTTTAGCTAGGAAACTCGCTGAATCGATCTCGAGGAAAGTCACCTTCGAGGACAAGGCAAACCCAGATTCAGTTCTAACTCTTCTCAGAAGTAATGGGTTCGAAGATTCTCAGATCTCTAGGATCATCACCACTTACCCACGACTGCTTATAAAAGATGCCGAGACGTCACTTCGTCCCAAGCTCCAGGCTTTGCTGTACAGAGGAGCATCAAGCTCTGAGCTTGCGGAGATTGTCTCAAAAGTTCCTAAGATCTTGGAAAAGAGAGTGGGGAAATCTCTTAGCTTGTACTATGATTTCGTCAAAGACATTATGCAAGAAGGTAAGTTGTCTCCTTCTTGGACAGAAGGTAAGGTTAAGAACAGGATCAGAAACATATCTGTTTTGAAAGAGTTGGGTGTGCCTCAGAACTTGTTGTTCTCTCTGCTTATCTCCAGGTGTCAACCTGTCTGTGGGAAAGAGAAGTTCGATGAGACACTGAAGAAAGTTGTTGACATGGGTTTTGATCCGACCAAGTCAAAGTTTGTGGAAGCTCTGCATGTAGTCTATGAAATGAGTGATAAGACGATTGAAGAGAAGGTGAATGTGTACAAAAGGTTAGGGTTTAGCGAAGAAGATATATGGAGAATCTTCAAGAAATGGCCTTTCTTTCTGAAATTCTCGGAGAAGAAGATAGCTCAGACGTTTGAAACACTCAAGAAGTGTGGGCTTGTCGAGGAAGAGATTCTTGCTGTGTTGAAGCTGCGTCCAGAATGTATACGCTCTTCAGAGGAGAAGATACTGGAGTCTGTTGAAACGTTTGTAGGGTTAGGATTCAGCAGAGATGAGTATAAGATGATGATCAAGCGGTTTCCTCAGTGGTTTGGATATTCTGCAGAGTCGTTAAAGAAGAAGTTTGAGTTTCTGGTGAAGAAGATGAAATGGCCACCAGAGGCTGTGGTGTTGGTACCTTCGGTGTTTGGATACAGCATGGAGAAGAGGATTGTGCCAAGGTGTAACGTAATCAAAGCTCTCATGTCGAAAGGATTGATCAGAAATGGAAACCCTCCAATGTCGTCTGTCTTCGTTTGTACTGATGAGGAGTTCTCGAACAGGTACGTGATGAAGCAGGGCAAGCTAGTGCCTGAGTTGATGGCTATGTTAACCGGACAGCGTGTTTCATAGTTTCGGTGGTGAATCTTTTGGTAGACATTTTGAGAGTGTATTTGAAACCATTTTTGTAGTCTCAGTTCTACTTGGATGCGACCCGTTTCTATTAATATACAATCTGACTAAGGAAATAATAAGTTGAGTATTTCATTGGTTAATTACTTATCCAAGTACATATTCGGCGTTAAAAATCGATTAATTTAACATAAAATAATGTAACAAATCCAAAAATTTTGATAACATTTGCATTTTGAAGACATGATATAATGATTTTCTGTACTATTCTAAGAAAAAAGTGTCTGTTTAGCGTTCATAAATCAAATCTTACACTCCAGTCACATACAGAGAAGCCGCAAACACGATGTCGCGTTTTATAGCATTTGAAGCCGAATCCATTTTCTTGTGTAACGCTGAGTTCCCCATAATGGCGGCTGCGTTCTTGAACTCACGGCACGTCTCATCCAATCTCACAATGGTCCGAACTATAAGACCTTCAGGGACATCAGTCAATTCACAAATCTCTGCAAATGGAGTCCCCTGTAAAGATACCAAGCATACAATAATTTCAGTAAGATGTGTGAATGTGCTCAGATGTAATAATAAAGATTGCTAAGACCTTTGCCCATTCATAAACGACTTCGACCAGACCAAACTTGAGATTCTCCTGTGCATATTCTTCAGGGTCTATTTGTAAGTTATATTGAGCTTGAAGCTCACCAAGTCTGATTGCTGTATCATAGACTCTGTCCGAGAGAGGGTCAATAACTAAACTGACTGTAACATTAAGGGACCGAGTGTGATCGCATCATACCTTTGCTTAGCCTTAGCTAGTTTGGGAGTAAGGGAAGGCGCCGAAGTGTTTTTCTGTTGGAACACAAAGGCAGACATTATAGCCACTGCTTCTTCTGGTTCCAATTCTTCGAATTGATTCTCGAACAGACACACTGTACAAATCAATTCTTCCCCAGAATTCATCTCGCAGGCTACACGGCCTTTGATTTGGACGACAAGGTCATCATCTATACACCCAATTTTCTTCAAAACATCGATCTGCAGGAAGATATTAGAGCTCTACATGTTACTCAAATCCATCATACATAAAAGAGGAAACAAAGATGTATGTTAACGTTTCTCATTTGATCGTACCCTGCCCTGAAACGCGGGCATCTGTAATAAGGCTTCATCGGACATTTGGAATTCGAGATCTTTGAGATCTTTCTTATGTTTCCTAATCTCCCTAGCTAGCTTCATGTGCTCATCCAATTTGACACAACCGTGGCACTTATTCATGGACATCTTTTGTAACAACCTGGTCCATTTATAGTACGTCTCCACAAGCTCAGCATCTTTCAGCTTCAAATCTGAAATAGAATCATGAAGTGAGTTTATGAGGGAAATGAATCTGCGGCCAGAAGAGAATAATCAGGGGCTATAATTTAGTTGAGGAAACCTTTAACTGGGTCTAGAGCAGGAGGAAACTTGTTTCCGTCTGATTTCAGATCCAAAAGCTGTTGAACCGTCAGAGAAAAAGCTGCCTTGTTCCCATCCTCGAGTAGACGCACCTGATCAATCTTTATCTTGCTAACGCATATACACAAGAATTCTTTGTTATCAAACGCTCTGACCTCGTACCCTACACCAGCAGCGGCTCCATGGTACGGGAGCTCTATCTTGATAACACCGGTACCTTTTCGAGAGCTGGCCATCGAATAATAGTCATCCTCAAAACCACGTTTTGACTTGGGCGCAATAAAGAAACCTTGAGACGGATCTGAGCTTTTCTTGCCAATGCTGACCATATTTTTCTCTGGTGGTGGAATTTCAGATTTTATTACCAAAACAACGTATTGTCTGTTTGAAAGTCCCTTCAGTACGACTCCAAGTAAATTGTCTATGCCCTGTAAAATTACACGAATGAGCAACATAAATTATTAACCAGAGAAAAGAGAGGTGGAGACTGGGCCCCACCGTTTCAGATTTCATGACCACTACTCTTCCGGGTACAAGATATTGCTGGGCATGAGGAGATTGCATGACTGCTTCCGACATTTTGCTGTTACATTCGTCCGCTTCCATATACATCTCATAGTAATCTTCAATTGCTGGTTCACCTTTAATACATCTAGATGCACAAAGCAATAGGTTAATCCATAAAATCATCTGGAAATGAATATAGAGGTGGCACAAACAAAGCGGTAGAATAATTTTGTTTTTAACATTTTAAAACATATTAGTGCTATACATATAAAGAAGTTAAGTAGTTTGCAGTCTTTCTAGTATCCATAAGATAAGGGATTCGCCTTACTCAATGGTTTTGACTGGTAGGGAACGTTTCAGCATGAGAAGTTGTTGTTTCTCGGGCAGTTTCTTTTGAGCATGGAATTCAGCAAAACTTCTTTTCAGCATGTCCTCCACCTTACAATTTGAAGAAATGGCGAGTCAGGACATGTCCAATGAAAAGCTTGGTACCAAACCACATGCCCTGCCAAGGCCAATGGGCTGGAAAGCCATGGAAACTACATGCATGCAACTATTTGAGATGGTAGATTAATGGTCCAAACATTAAGATACCTTCAATTCTTCAACACGTAAAAGATGGAGGATCATTATGTAGGTTAATCGGAACTGTGATTCTAGTCTTGTTGCGCTTCCAACAATTATACGCCTTAGATCACTCTCATCTGGAACTTCATCGCGACACATGACAACAACTGTGCCAGTTTTGTCAAGTCCTCTTCTGCCGGCACGTCCTGCCATTTGAGTGTACTCTCCAGGAAGCAACGATCTGAATTCCTTTCCATCAAACTTCCTCAAAGCATCAAAAACAACCTGTAGCGTAAATCATGGAAAAGTTACAAGAAAATTCATAGAGGACATGTGTGAATACCACATTTGTTAAAAAGTTCCCACACAATGGAGACAATAAATTGGAATACATTCTCAGCAATAACCTTAGAGTTCTCAGCAATAACCTTAAACTCTTCCGGTAACAAATGCCACATGAAATCCATGTTATACGTATATTTTAAAGAATAAGCCACTTAACATTGTAACACTAAATTTACATCAGCAAAGAAAATAACAGAAAAGCCTCACCGTTCTAGCCGGAGCATTAACCCCCATAGCGAATGTTTCTGTTGAAAATAGCACCTGTAGGAAGATGACAAACGACCAATTGCCGGAAGAGATTATAAAAGTAATGGAAACGTCGCAAAGGGACGTCAAGTGTGACAGCAATCAGGAGTACAGAAATTTTTATTCTAGATATACTTATGGTGTAGGCTCTAAAAATACTAAGCCTACCTTAATGACACCACGGCAAAAGAGCATTTCAACAACTTCCTTTACTATTGGAAGCAGCCCAGCATGATGAACACCGATTCCTCTATGAAGTAGGCTTTGGACTCTGAGGACCTTTAAAATGTGTCACCCCAACAGTTCATGAGTACGAATCAAGGTACCTCTCTAAATTCAATATGTGAAAAAACAGAAAATTCTTAAGATAACCAACCTGAGGTAAATTCCGATCAGACCCTTTTAATCTCGAAAAAGCTTTATCGCAGAAGACACGGATTTCACTTTTCTCAGAACTAGTAGTAAGATCAGTCCCAGTCAAAGCGTCAGCACACCTATCGCAATAATTCTTTGAGAAACAGAAGACAACCACCTAGTATGAAACGTACAATCAAAAGGTTAGTTAAAAAGACTCCAGATAGGATTGAATATACACCTCATAAGAAAACAAAAGCGACATGTAACATACAGGTAACAGAGACTTCTTTGAGAGCTTGTTGATAAGCAACAACCAGTTTGAAGCTGCTGATCGTCTAAATGCCCCATTGTTCTGGCCGTTACCACCGTACGAGGACTTTCCCACATCCTTTACACTTGAGTGTTTATTCTGCTTGCCACGAGAGTGAGGTTCATGTTTCTGAGATTTGTTCCCATCTTGATGAGCTGAAGATCCCATCTGCTGCTTAGGACCGACACTAACTGCACTTGAATTCTTCTTCTTGTGTGCATCTTTAGCATCCTTTATCCCTTTGGAAATAAAAATTTCATTCTCACAAACTTTGTAGAGTTCGCCAGAATAAAATAAACAATGCTCTAGAGGAACTGGCCTTTTTGTTGTGCTGAAAACAAAACCCACAACATTATGAAGGTTAAGATTTTCATTATGAATAACTAGATTATTCAAAACTAATTTACCAGGGTACAATAAATCTCACCCAGTAACACGTATCTCTTTTTGTTTTGTTCGGCCAATCCAATCAGCAAATTCAAATGTGTTAGGCACCTATAAGTAATTAAAATTTAGCAATGCTTGTCATTAGTTGCAATGAAATAAGAAGCACACGGGGAAAAAGGTAGAATGGAGAATAGTGACTAAATGCTAGAAAAACAGATATATATTGCAACTAAAAACTGAGTGAAGTTTATCGTTGCACTGTATCTCAATAAAAGTTAGAAACTGAGAAAATAGTCCATAAGAAACCAACCAACTGAGATCCGAAGAAAAATTAATAAAAAGGCTCCAATTCTTTTCAAACTTATCTAGTAAGAAACCCCATAGCCAAAGCTTAGTTGCATGGCAAACACGACTAACACTTCTAAAGAGCCATATTTTTTTAACGTACAACATAAAAGTAACAAGAAGTACCGTTGCAGAAAGAAGGACAAAATTTATATGCCTTGGCAACATGATGATGACTTCTTCCCAAACAACCCCTCTCTCTACGTCATTGACATAGTGAACTTCATCAAATACAACCTGTCAGTCAAGGAAACAGAAACAAGAGAACATGATTAATCTTCACATATTACGAAATAGAGCTATATAAGCACAGTGCAAAATCAGAAGAAATTTTGAACATCAGAAAGCTGTTTTACCCATTCTATATCACGTATGATATCAGCACCACGGTACAGCATTGACCTTAATATTTCTGTAGTCATGATCAGACAAGATGCCTCTGGTCTTATGCTAACATCACCTGTGAGAAGTCCTACATCAAACTTCCCACAAAAGTCTCTGTATTTTTGGTTGCTGATGGTTTTAATTGGGGCAGTATAAACAGCTCGTGTACAATGCTGAAGAGAAGGACATTAATCAGTCAGGGAAAAGAATATAATAATAAGAACACGATCAATGTTCTAGAATTCTCTACCTTGGTGGCCAAAGCGAATGCATATTCTGCAACAACTGTCTTCCCTGCTGATGTATGGGCTGCTACAAAAACAGACTCCCCCTTTTCTAAACAACAGATGGCCTGTAGGCATAAGATACTCGGTTATTTACTGACTATTCACATATAACAGGATACCAAGCATGTTCCTCAAACATCCGCAAACTAAAAAATAGCCAAGGGAAGTACCTCCTTCTGAAAGATGTCCAGTTCGAAAGGGAACTCCATCGCCATGTCAGGAACAAGCTCATGGAATCGGTCTGCAATGTCTTGGCTATCTCCTTTAGTGGCCCATCCCTAAAATAAGAGCAAACTATAAATCATGTAGATGGGAGGGAATATGGAATCTCCAGATGCAGAATCCGCTTTGTTACCTCTTTCCGTAATTGCTTTCCACTGTTACCAGTATTTGCTTCATCCGACATTATTGCTGTTTTAGCTGATGACAGAATCTCATCCAGCACGGTGATGTCAGTCTCTGACCCCTTGCTGGTTTTGCTACCTTTGCTCGCTTCAGGTTCGGCTTCAGCTTCTGCTTTTGGAGACTCAGATCCCGCGGAGCGATCTTCATAACATTTTTCGTTATCAGAACAAAGTTAAAGACAAATGAAGATAAAGGAATAAAGTATAAATGGTGTGAGGTGTCACGCACCATCTCCCTCTACTTCGAAGAGGGTATCTTCTTCCAAAACCGTCTTGAACAGATCATCAAATTGTATAGACAACTTGTTCTGGGAATATCACCAACACAAAAGACAGTAAAAACGAATTTATCAATCACTACAACCAAATATAAAAAGCAAGTTCACATAAACTAACGACATTGATCCACATACCGACTTTTCATCTGAAGCATTTCCATGTGAACTCTGATCCTCGTAAACTTTCCATGTTTGGGGATATGGCTTTAAACGAAAACAGGATGAATCAATCCACACTGAATGATATGTGAATGTATTAAATGAAAACATAAGATGTGATAATATAAGATACCATGAGATCTCCAAGATCTAAACTCTGCTTGAAACTAGGAGGAACGTTCTGAGCAGGACCTCCGTGGAGCAATTCCTGAACCCATTGGCCATCACATACACCATCTGGAAGGATTCTCTCTGAAGACTGTGAATCTTCCAAGCCACCTGGACGGAAAGGACGATTATTGACACTCCCTCTCAGAAAATCCTTTGGAGGCCCCACCATTCTCGGAAAAAATCCAGAATCTTGATCCCCGTACATTTGTTCTGATAGATCCACCTAAGATAATATAACAATCCATTTCTCCAACTAGAGTCAGAAACAGAAGTCTAATAGCTGGTACTGACTCATGGATACCATCGCTATCTAAAGGAAGAAAAATGAGTTACCTCCACTGACTTGGGCTCCCAACTTCCGTTTTCAGTATCCATAAACTGACGCCTGAAAGGCAATTCCCAAGTTGGAACAACAACGGACCTAGGCAAAGAAGGTTGAAGAGGCACCTTCACCCTAGCAAACCAATCAAAATCCCACTGATTCTCTGCGTTTTCAGCAGAAAACTGTTCAGGTTCAAGTCTTGGGAGGAGATATTTCTCCTCGATATGTTCTTTAATCGATTCTTTTGTTTCCTTGGCAAATGCAGGAGGCTGAGAAAATACACATATAGAGAAACGTAGATGAGCATTAAGTTACAAAGATTTAACACCATATGAAAACATTCGAAAAAACTCGGCTACTTTTAACCTAATCAACAAACACTATCTAACAATTCCCTAATCAACAAACACTAAGTTAAATCAGAGTAAGGCCTATTGAGCAAATACACATACTTAGTCAGATGCTTAGTTATCAGCAAAATCAACTGATTTTCAGTAAACGCAGCAAACTGGATCGTAAATCAGTGCCCAAGCAAATCTAATTTTGAACCCATGCTAAATTTTACTAAACCTTAACACGAACGGAAATCAAACCAATCGGAAAGAACACTCACGGAGACGAAATCGGGAAGTGAGTTCACTACGCCGTCGCTCTCGGTTGTGTACAGAGGCTCGAGGCGGAGGTGACCGCCATGACCGGAGATTCCGACTCGGAAGGTGAGCTCGTTGGCTGCTGCAACTCTGTTCATTCTCTGTGCCTAATCTACTTCGCATTCCCTTTTCTTCCTCGCCGTGTCTGTCCGTAATGTTTCTCAGCGAACGGTTTGCGATCCATCCGGTGAAAAGCTACAGCTATTGAGTTTATGAGAACCCTTTCACTCCGGTTTGAGTTCTGCGGATCGAAAACGCCATGCCGTTTAATTGTTACAAATGAGAAACGTGTGTTGTCTTTTTCATCTCTAATGGGCTTTAAAATAGGCCCAATTTCATTAAAGTGTTTCTTTTGCGAATATAATTCCTAACTAGATTTTGACCCGCGCAACCGCGCGGGTGTTTGTATTTGTTTATAGTTAGTTATATAAACATTTTGTTTTCACTTGTAAATTGGTATATATTAAGTAATTCACATATTTACGATATGTATAGTAAATGTTTTTCAAAAATAATAATATTATATAATAAGTGTTTTAATCAAATAGATTGTTTCAAATTTTTCGAACATGTGTTTGTTTCTTCTTCTATATTTTATTGTTTGTTAGATTAGTGTATCATTTTTAGATAAATTAATAAAAATAGAGCTTGATTAAATATTAGTATACTTTAATTTTCAAAGATAATATAAACTTCGAAGAATTTTTTGCTAAAAACTAAACTTATAGCTTCATAAATTAATATTATGAAGAATTTTATTAAAAAGAATCTTTTAAACAATTTCTTTTTTCAAAACAATATAATTTTTCAAATTTACATCGAAATAAATTAATCTAATATATATAGTATGTAAATTTTGTTAGGGTATATAAATATTTCATATTACTAATCTGTGATTTTTGTTAATATATTATGGATGCATTTAACTATTATTGACATATTACTTTATAAATAATAGAAGATTCCTAAACTTATATCTATTGACATATTTTGCGTGACTAAATTGGAAGGTGTGGGGTAATTTACCAAAACCAAATTATTAAGTGTATCTTTGTTATTATATATATGATTTTTCATAAGATATAATAATGATAAGATTATTAGAGAATTAATGTAACATAACTTTCTAGTAATAGTCCATTTTTTAAAAAATCACACATGAAGTCAAGTCATGACTTCTGTTTTAATATATAAGACTAGATGATAATCCGCGCCATGCGCGGGGTGAACTTCTTAAAAATATGTATTGAAATACATATTTTGCTATGAATAACCTTTTTACATTTGATTAGGGATGAGTATTTGGGTACCATTTAGTTCGGTTAGATTCTGTTTGGTTTAGATCTTTGTGGTTTGATTCGAATCTTTGCAGGTTCGGATAACTCATTTTTTCTTTTTTAAAGATTAAAATTCATAAATACTTTAAATTTTTCAAAATCTAAAAAAAAAAAATATATAACATATAAATTTGAAAAAACAATGTCAAAATACTTAAACTCAACACAAAATTGGTTTATATTTGGACAGAAAATCATTAAATATTTCAAATATTTTTGGTATTTGGAGTATCGTTTAGCTATTTTAAAAATGTACCTTTAACTATTTTATATATTTCTAAGTATTTTGGAAATTTTTAAAAAATCTCATGTATTTTGTATATTTTTAGATGTTAAATTTAAAAATAATTGATATATTTAAGTATATAAATATGGTTCGAGTACACTCGGATACCCGAAATATTTCCATTCACTTTTGGTTCTCTAGATACCAAAATTTTGAATACGTTTGGATATTTACCAATTTTTGGTTAAAATTTTTTACTACTTTTTGGATTAGATTTAGTTCGGTTATATGGATTCATTTTTTTGCCCAACCTTATATTTTTTATTGTAACAAAAATTTAAACGAAAGGAATGATGGTTCATATGGATTTTGGGTATGCAATAGTTTTTAAACAAAACACACTCTTTATGCGCGATTCATTTAGTTAATCATTATGAACTGTTTAAGACACATTAGAAAAACGATTGGCTAAACTAAAAAACGTTATCCTTGATCACAAAATTTTCAATGTGAGATTTTTATCATTTTTAGTAATTTATGATCGTTTGAAAATATTTAAAATATAACATATAAATAAATCTATTTTTTTATTATATGATTAATGTGATTTTTTAATTTGTTTTAAATAATATAAAATTAAATAAAAATTAAAGACGATAAAAAATTGTTATAAAATCTTTATTATTCATAAACATTAATTGTGATATATATGTTAATCATATTAGGTAATTCCGTAGCTTTTATCTAAGAAAAAAATAGTAAATATTCTTTTGTACGCTACTAATTAAATATGATAGTTAGTATAATAAAAATATAACATATGTTTAGTTAGACCAACATATTTCTCTAAGAGTTATGAAAATCATTCTCATTGTGACACGTGGCTACAAAAAAATGTTGTAATGCTCCATGATTAATATATAGGGGATTGAAAACAGAGTAATAAATCTCTTTCTTTAACGTCAGCTTTTTCGCTAAGTCAATTTAAACCTCGTCCAGCTTTTTCGCTAAGTCAATTTAAACCTCGTCCAGCAAAGCCAAACTAGTTGAGAATGGATACGTCTGAAGGAAGTTCTTCTTGTGCACAACAACTAGAGAAGATTGAGATTCAGAACAGCCACAACGAGAAGCTCGTTGGTCTGCTTCACGAAACTGGTTCAAGAGAAGTCGTTGTCTTGTGCCACGGATTCAAATCTGACAAGGACAACACAATCCTAAAGAATGTGGCTGATGCTCTAGAGAAAGAAGGGATCACCGCTTTTCGTTTTGATTTCTCTGGTAACGCAGAGAGTGAAGGCGGTTTCAATTACGGTAACTACAATTACGAAGCTGATGATCTACACTCTGTCATCCAACACTTCTCTACCACGGAGCGTATCGTTACTACCATTATTGGACACAGTAGAGGAGGTAACGTGGTGCTCCTCTACGCCTCCAATTATGGTAATATCCGCAATGTGATCAATATATCTGGACGTTATGATCTGAGAAAGGGCATACGTCTTGGAGATGGCTATCTGGAAAGAATCAAGGAACAAGGATTCATCGATGCTAAAGAGGGCAAATCAGAGTTCCGTGTCACCCAAGAGAGCTTAATGGAGAGGTTAAACACGGATATGCATGAAGCTTGCCTCAAGATTGAGAAAGAAGTCAGAGTCTTGACTGTTCATGGATCAGGTGATAAGGTAGTACCAGTGGGAGATGCCGAGGAGTTTGGAAAGATCATACCCAACCACAAGCTCGAGATTTTGAAAAAAGCTGACCATGGTTATACCAAGCACCAAAACCTACTGGTTTCAACTGTTATGGAGTTCATAAAGTGACAGTCATTGAGAAACTATTAGTCTTTTTCTTTTTGTTGATTTCAATTGGATGTATTGTTTCCCTAATAGATGCTGTTTACATGAAAGTTATTCAATACTTATTGAACCACGTTTTCCTTAAACAAACATTGAACATATTGCAAACATCATGAACATATACTTACGAAGAGGTTTATTATTTATTTTATATAGATATAATGTTGACTTGGGAGCTGTGTGGTGGATGTGGAGATGCGATGCCAACGATATAAGGAGGACTTAAGGAACAGGGCATGCCTCAATGTTCCAAATCTCTTTGGCATACTGAGCTATTGTCCGGTCGCTGCTGAACTTTCCTGACCCGGCTGTGCTCATTATCGACATCTTCAGCCACCTCTTCCGGTCCCTGTCACAACACATTATGGTAGTATTTTCATATTAAAGAACTGAGTAATCATTGCAGAAGCTGAGGTTATGAATGGTAAGTTGGGGTATTAAGGAGATGGACTTACTTGTAAGCTTCATCAACTTTGGCCTGAGCATCCATGTAGCTCGCAAAGTCATACCCAACCAGGAAGTAATCACCACGTCCATAACCTGTGTTTCCCTCAAGAGAATCAAGGAGCGGACCGTAATCGTAGGTTCCAAAGACTCCACTTTTGGCAAACTGCTTCGCCTCTTCAAATCGAGGATCCGGTTTGAACTGATAAGTTTTCACAGGCACAAAAACGTTTCATGTCAGAGGAAATGCAGAGGCATATGATGATTTCACTTTAAAGGCTCTTCACGGATAAAAAGAGAGAGTAACATACGAGTCCGTCTTCTCTTTCTTTACGCAGACGAGGGACCTGATCGGCTGTTGCACCAAAAAGAAAGAAATTTTCTTCCCCAATCTCCTCTCTTATCTCCACATTAGCCCCATCAAGGGTTCCTATGATAAGGCAACCGTTGAGAGCGAATTTCATATTGCTTGTACCACTTGCCTCCATGCCTGCTGTGCTGATGTGCTGAGATAGCTCACTTCCGGGAATAAGCATCTCTGCTACAGTCACGTTGTAGTTTGGAACAAATACAACCTGGAGAGTCATATCTGTTAGAGTTTCTTAAACAAAACCATGTTCAGAACAATAAAAGGAGCAACAGTGATTTATTGCATTTTCATCCGCATGGCTACGATAAGAACACTTCACTTTCTGCAAGGAGTGTTTTGTAACACTAGACTTAACCAAAAGAAACAAAATTCATCATGTTAGACGCAAACATGTGTAATACTGACATTTAACAGATTATCAGCATTCTCAAGCACGCAATCATTATCAAGCAAGCAAGCAAGCATCAAAACGTTTCTAAGTTGAATCAGGCGATGTTACCTTCAGGTATTCATTGACCTCTGGATCGCTGTTAACAACGTCGCCCACATCATTCACTAGCTTCACAATCCGTTTTGCATTTGTATACGTTGCAAAGGCTTTACCCCCAATCATGATCGTACGAGGAGTTGTTTTCTTCCTTTCCTCAGGCTTCATCTCCTGTAAAATTCAGTTGCATAAAATAATTGCATACAATTAATACATACATGATACATTGCCTAATAAGCTTGAAACTTATTTTTGTTTTGGAAATTGCCCGAAAAAATGGATTATTGAACTTTGTTAAACTGTTCTAAATATCCTTAGGTCTATCATAAGTCACAACTTAAACCAAATGCGGAAAGATAGTTTAGCCGACTGTACCTTTAGTTTCTTGAATCTGTATATTACTCCTAGAATGTTCATAAGCTGCCTCTTGTATTCGTGGATACGCTTAACTTGTATGTCAAACAAGCTGTTTGGATCAATACTCACACCAGTCACGCGCTCTATATACTGAGTCAAACGTTGCTTATTGGCCGCTTTTGCAGAAGCCCACTCAGACTGGAGTTCTTCATTGTCCGCAAACTAGCAGAAGAAAATATAACATCAGAAAGACAAAATTAAACCAGATTCCAGATTTGGTTCTCAAGTGAATAAACATCTGACCTGCCGAAGCCCAGTTAGTAGGTCAAGATCAGTGATCCATTTGTCAGTCTTCAACCACTTTGTGATTATATCACTGAGCTCAGGACTGCAGAAACGAAGCCACCTTCGGGGTGTGATGCCATTAGTCTTGTTTTGAAACTTGTTTGGCCAAATAGAGACATAGTCCGCGAATAACTCATCCTTTAAGATATCACTATGCAACTGAGCAACGCCATTCACCTGCAAAAGCACCCCCATAGTGACCACTTGAAACCAAAAATACAGACTAATTTGCCTCTGCGAATTGTGATGGAAGATGTCTCAAACTTGAAAGAGTGACCACTTACTGTGTGCGACGATACAACACATAAGTTAGCCATTCTCACAACTGGCTTCTGCGGATTGTTATCTAAGATGCTCAAACTTGAAAGCTTATCCTCGAGATCTACCCGCGTGCTGCGAATGTTTTGCACAAACTGCAGAAAGGTATATGTCCAATTAGTGCAACAGATTACAGAAACAAGAATATTGTAAAAGCGCAGAAAAGTACCCTTTTATCAATTTCTTCTATGATCTCCATATGACGAGGAAGAAGCTTCCACATCAAAGACTGTGACCATTTCTCCAAGGCTTCAGGGAGGACAGTATGATTCGTGTAAGCAACGGTCCTGTAAACTTTAAAAGTAAGTCCCAATAGAAAGAGTGGAATTTTTTCTCTGCAAAGATGAATGGTTAAATGCATAAATGTCATACTTTGATGTCACATCCCAAGCTTCATCCCATCCAAGTCCATTGTCATCCATTAGCAATCGCATAAGCTCAGGGATTGCAAGAGTTGGGTGTGTGTCATTCATTTGAACAGCAACTTTACTAGGAAACTCTGACCATTTACGGCTGCCTTCGCCGGTGCTCCTCTCGTTAAATCTTGATATAATATCCTGCAATAGGTTTTTATATATTATGAAAAGATTATCATAGTGAATCAGCTAAAAGAAATTATGTCAGTTGACTTGTATTTTCAAGTTAATATACAATATGGCTTATAAAAGAAGAATGTGACAGGAACCTACAAACAAGTTGACAAACCTGAAGCGAAGCACTGCAGAGAAAGAACTGCTGTTTCAACCGTAGAAGCTTCCCATTCTCGGTAGCATCCCCTGGATATAACACTGTGCAAATCTGCATACACATAAATTCATTGTTACAGAAAAAGAAACAACACAATAGAGAAAAGGTGGAGTTTATGTAGTGTAGAGATGAGAAGTTATATATAACCTGTTGAGCACGAGAATGTAGCTGTGCAGCCAATTCATATTCTCCTTCGTTGAACTGAAAAAGGTCAAGGTCCTCTGCTCTAGCTTTTGCTTCCCAGAGGCGGAGACTGATTGTGTTCTTCGTTTTGAATCCTGGGATTGGCACATCATAAGCAAGAGCTTGTACAACATCACCGCCTACCCACTTCCTTCTGCAAATTGACCATTGAAATGGTTAAATATCAAGCTCAGAGAAAAGTCAACAAATTTCACTAGTGTAAGCGCTAACACTAAAACTTACGATCCATCCGGATTTATCTGCACACTGCCGAAAAATCTGACAGGGAATACAACATCATGCCTGACAATCTCCCACGGGCTGAATTTCTGAAAATTCCCAATCAAAAGACGCTGAGTTAGAGTCTCAGAAAAAAAAAACGCAAGATACTGAAGCCACCAAAGTAAGACAATCATTACCTCAAGCCAGTCCTCAGGGACCTCTTCTTGGCCTTTCTTAGTGATAAGTTGCTTAAAGAGGCCATGTCTGTACCTCAAACCATAACCCCAAGCAGGCAAATTGAGAGTGGCCATGGAATCCAAGAAGCAGGAGGCAAGTCTCCCTAAACCACCATTTCCCAGAGCTGCATCTTTCTCCTGGAATTTACCAAAACATAAACATCTCCAACGGCGAGATTAATTTTTTTCTTTTTTTTTAAATCAAAGTCTTGAAAGAGAACCTGTTCAGCAATCTCCTCAAGCTCGTAACCAAGCTTACGTAGAGCATCAGCATATGGACCTTGAAGGTCCAGATTCCCAATCGCATTGGTCAAAGCACGGCCTTGGAGATACTCCATTGACAAGTAGTATGTTTGCTTTGGATCGACTTTGTGAAAATGAAGATAAGTCTCATTCCACAGCTACAAAACAATACACACAATCCACGTGTTCATGTTCACTCAGCTTTAAAAAATAACTACATCGCATAGTAATCTACTTAAGGTTACCTGTATGAGACGATCGCGGAGGCTCTCTGCAGTAGCGTAGAGAGCTTGCTCGGGACCGAACTTCAAAGGAGAGAAATGAGGACTGAACTTGGCGTGGTAGATGATATTCCCGGCGATCTCCGTAGCTTCATTGGCCTCCGGATTCGCCTTCTCTGAGATTTTGTCTGGAAAACCAGTCGCAGCCTTCCCATTGGCGTTTGCCATCGCCGAATCTCTGGAAAGAGATGAAGGGATACTGCAGAGCTTATAAGCACACAAGATACTATGGCGTAGGGAATCTGCTGAAGATAGGAAAAGAGTATATACTAAAAAAGAACGGTGGACGAAGAAGAAGATATTTATCAAGCTAAAAGTGACAGAAACGTAATTTTCGTCTCTTTTTTTATTGCTTCACTGTTGTTTTTTTGTTTTTTATGAGATTTGATTCTCTTTTCTTGCAGAAAATATCACAAAGGATTGAAAGTGTGCGGATCACAAGAAGAGAGAGAGTGAAGTGTGTGTATGAGGCAAGGAGCTCCGTAGAACTACTTTTGTATCCATTACTGAAAATATCTAGTAGGAATCCCCTACATCTATTTGTTTTTTAGTTACCAACACCCTTAATATTGTTTTTGTTTAAAGAACACCCTTGTATTTCTTCGTACTGGGAGTGGGGACCATGCATCATTTTCTAAATATTTAATAAGAATTAAATATTGGTAAAGAGTGTAAACATTCAATAAGAAATTTGTTTAAATGTTTTCTACAGGATTAGATGGAAAAAGAAAAAAAAAAAGAATCAAGAAGGGAGATTCTGGAGTTTTACTTTAAACAGTTTGGCAAGGAAAGGGAAGCAATCTGAGTAAAAAGCCAAACGTAGCGGGTCGGTTACAAGTAACTGAGGGAAGTGAGACATTATTACTAACCCGAGGCACACGTGTATGCGAGTAGGGAAAGTGTGAGCACTTCAAGGTCTCAGATCACGGATCTACACACCTGCAACACTTGACTTTTCTCTATTTCCGTGCAACTTTTACGCATTGAGTGGTTCGATCAATTCACTTCAACTTGCGTGTATAATCTTCACCTATTTGCGTTTGTTACACATGATTATATGGGCATTCTAGATGAAAGTCGTTTGTATCCGATACATTCGTGGTGGTCTTGCTAAAGAAGAGGTTGACATTTAACAATGCTCTCGTCACCAGTCAACTTAGCAGAGATCATTTGCTTACTGAAGACTTATTTCATAAAACTTACAGACTAGCATTGTAAATTCGATACAATTAAGTATTTCTCGCTTTACTTACCAGTCATTGTATGTACTCAGAATGTTTAAATTGCCAAACTTTCACACTACCTGGCGATATTCTTTTTATTTATCGTGTTACATAACTATGCACACACTTGCCAAATCTTTGATAAAATGTTTTAACTCATACTTACTTAGACTATCAATTAGTGTTGAAGTTGTATTTGCAAACTTTTTCACATAAACGTTTCTTTTATTCGTGAACACTGAACCAGTAGAAAAGAAGAAGGTACATATATATTTTCTAGATACACGGCAGATTCACCTCTTTCCTGATACTTACTTGGACAGAAGACTCTATGTAGAGTTTTCAGCTCCTCTACTGGCTGATCCATCACCACCTATTATTAACTGAATTTGTGGTCCTTCAACCTGCCATAAGACCAACATTCACCATTAACACTTATCCAAATTACTGGAACAATAACTGCAAAATGTATGAACAAACACGAAATGCAAATAACCCAACCCGGAGTATAAGAAATGGGACGTACCTGTTGCGTCAAAATTTACTCTTTCTCCAGTTGAATATATGTTGTAAAAGAGAGCAGAGAGGAGATATAAAGTTGCCGTAAGAAGGATGAATCCTTGGAAGGATCCCAATAGTTCTACAAAGAAACCAGCTCCAACTGTACCAACTATTGCAGCCAATGTCCCAGCGGTAAGACACATTCCTATACACAAGGCCTAAACGGTCAGAAAGTATTTTGGTCTGATGTTTCGAGATCTCCTATTGATTCTAAGGCCACTATTTACTTTCTCAAATTAGCTATCTGTCTTTAACGAACTCTGAAACCACTGTCTACGGAGGAGAATTAGAAAGTGTACCATGTAGGACACCGGAATATTCTGGAGCAATTTCCTGAAGGCAACAAGAGAATATAAATGTTAGAGAAACTCAAGATTTGTACACTAGAGAATGAATCACACAGTTGGCTACCTGAAGATTGATCAAAAACCCCAGGTGGCTGAATGATTTAAGCCCAACGGCTAAGCTTAGCCAGGCAGATGCTATTAAAGGTCGTTTTGCTGTAGTTAAACCAATGAGAGCAATCCCAGGACCAATGAAACCTATGGACTGCCAAAACAAAGGATGAAATCCTCCCAGTCAACAAAAGAAACCTAAAAGCATCAGACTTCAACTTTAGTCTGATATGTATACATAACTCTTCCAGTCCAAGAGACCTCTTAGATTGAATGTAATCTTTTAATCACAAACCTGCATGATTTTCCGCGTTAAAGTGATGCTTGTACCACGTCGTATCAACAAGTCCGACCAAAAACCAGCAATGTATCCTGTAAAAGCCATCATACTCCATGGAACAGCACTAAACCAAGCAGCTTGTTTGAGGTTCACATGATATACCTGCAGCACGTTATATCACTCATGAAGACTAAAAAGAACAGCAACACATTTACAATTGTTTCTTGCTAGGGCCTTACTGAATTGAAGTAGATCGGCATCCATGAAAGAAGCACAAAAAAACCCTGTAAACAAGCCATTTACAGTTACACTTGTACAAGAAAAATCAAGACAATTTCCTCAAACTAACAAGAATGAATACATACATACCCAGCTATGCATGGCATTTCCAACTATAACAGCCCAAGTCGGCATCTTGGACAGTAGGCGTCTAAAAGGAGGGATTACTCCCGTGGTGTTTCGTTTGTTCACCCTAGTAGATGGTTGCTGCTTGTGCATTATGTACTCGAGTTCAAACTTTGTAATCTGAGGATGTCGATCTGGTGTACTTGACGTAGCAGAGAGCCAAACGAGCATCCACAGGAAACCCGATAACCCAAAAATAACAAATGGGCCATATATACCGCCTTGAGACATGAGAATAGGAGACAACATGAGTCCAACAACATTCCCAAGCTGAAACCCTGCCATTGCAATACCAACAGCCCTAGAACGTTCTGTTGGAGGAAACCACCTACAAAAAAATTGGTACTTTCACTATTATGCATATGTGTGTCTTGTATCTATCACATTTTTGACGCAGTAAAATAAGAGTACCTTGCAACCATGTTGTTCATGCAAGGAAGGGCCACTCCTTCAGCAACCCCAACCATAGCTCTTGCGGCAAGCAAAGCCCACAAAGAAGTATCAGCAGCCCAAGGGGTAAGGAAAGTAGCTAAGGACCACAAAGCTACTCCCCACGCCATGATTACCTTACCGCCATAACGGTCCACTAAAGTTCCGCCAGCTATTGGTGAAATTAGGTATCCCCACAAGAAGGATGACTATCAAAGAAGCAAGCAAGTAAAAGAACGTATAAGACTCAAAACGATAACAATAGCGACAAGTTCAAGAACTTAAAAGGTTCGTCATATAACCTGAACGATACCGGAAAAGGACTTGCTCCACCCTCGAGAAAGAGAGAGAGGCACAATCGCAACTGACATCACGACGCGGTCCGCATTGCATAGCGCTAAGGCAAGCGCGAGCATCGCGACTACTTTCACCCTCTCCGATGTTATAAACTCCGAAAAATTAGGTTGCTCTATCTCCGCCGATGTATCTTCCGGCGTACGGCGGGCATCGCTGCAGTCCACTCTTAATCGATGGCGACATAGATCCACGGAAGTGTTTCCGAAGAATCTGAATGATTCGACGCCTCCACTGCGGCAGAGGAGCAACCTTCCCCGACGATCTCGCTTTGGGAAGCCGAGGTTCGAAGTCAAGATTGGTCGATCTCCGTGGACTTTAAGGGCGCTGCGATAACGGAAGTCTAGTGAAGATTGTAAAGAGAGAGAGTGACACATTTTCCACCTAGCTGACCTGCTTATTGGCTTAAAGAGAGAGAGTGACACATTTTCCACCTAGCTGACCTGCTTATTGGCTTAGTGTTTTGGTTTAGTAAAGACGAAGAAGAAGATGCTCTGTGTGTAACCGATTGCAACACCCAATTCGCGCGATGCAGGGGAGGGGAGTGGCACATCCGTAAATAGACAGCGAAATGAATAGTTATGTACTTTCATCCTCTCGCTAACTTTTATGAATTATTATTATCAAGGGCCCATTGATTTTGTAGAAGGCCCATGTTTATTATTTGTGGGCTAGTTAGCATGATTGCTATTTAAAAAAACGCCTTACATCAAAATTATTTAAAAAATATTATATGGAAAAATAAATCTATATTCTTGAATTAATATTTTGGTATTTAAACATTTTTAAAAAAAAATTCTTATACATAATTTGTTTACTGATGGGCTGATCTCATTGTTAAATATGTTTTAGGTCAAAATATCATTTACCGCAAAGAACCTAACATTTAGGTAAAAAATTCTCGGATCTATTTGGTTATAACGAAACTATGTCAACTCAGTTTTATATCATGATTTAGCAATTTAAAAATTAATTATGGTTATGAGAAGTTTATGTCCACGTGCCAATCCTATCTATCTTCAGTATTTTCTCTTTTTGTGTCTTTTTCATTTGGTTATTGGTCAACATAAATATTGATTTTGAAGTTTATTCTCATTTCGTTTGTTTTTTTTGGCCTAAGATTTTGATAATGCTTAAGATATAAAATAATTAAAGAGATACATACTTATATTAAGATTTGTACTTTTTGCATAATAAGTATTTTATATTTATTGATTTTTTATGTTTTTCTGCATATTATGAAATAATAAAATAATAAATATATATTAAATAACTAAGAAATCATTTACTACTTAGGGTGTGCATAAAAATTTAGCGATCACTCTTGTTTATTAGTTAGGGTAAATAAATCAAAACAATTAATCTTATCTATCGTAGATGATATATAATTAAATTTAAATGATATTAACATAGATATGTATTAACATAAAACCTATTAAAATAAAATTATTTCTTCATATGCTATTATAATAATTGTATCTTAATATAAAAAAAAATTGAACGTTGATCCTAAAAGCTTATGTGAGACTTTTAACAATTTTAGTAATTTATACTCGTTTTGAAAAATTCGAAATACAACTTACACAGAAAAAAATCTAGATTTTGATTATTGATTAATGTAATTGTGTAATTTATTTTAATAATAAAGGAATAAACAAAATGATGAAAAAAATACAGATTGTTATCAAATCTTTAATGTTTAAAATCATTAATTGTCATATATATATATATATATATATATATATATATATATATTTTAATCACATTAGGTAATTCCGTAGGTTTTATTTAAGAAAAATCTGCGGAACAATAAATATTTGATATATGCTACCAATTATTGTCTGTGAAATATTATATTGGTAAATAGTATAATTTTTAGACTATAGTTTATACAATGTGCTCTAGAATCTTTCTAAATTGAATTAGAAGATATAAAAAACTGCAACATATGATGGGATTAATTTTTTAATTAATACAAAATTAAAATTACATCTTTTCAAATATTTTTCAATTAATATATAAGAGATAAGTTAGCATGATAGCTGTTTACAACAAAATATCATAAATCAAGATATTTAGCTCTCACACTAGTGATACCATCTTACTTAAATTTGGAACATTGAGAAGGATAACTAAATTCACAGAAAATTATTATTATTATTATTGTCAATAATTATTAAATTTAAATTCATATATATATTATAATTATTTATTTTTTAAAATATAAGAAAACACGAAAATCTAATAATTTAACAGAAAGGTATTTAAACCATTCGGTTTTTATTTAGTCTTTACAGCTATGGTACTACTGTATTTTTATTTTACTTTACCCTCGTTAATTCGTTATACCTTGACCGTGTCATTGAGTGACAAAAGAACTAAAATAAAAATTAACTGTCACTGTCACTGTATCTGGGAGGAACACGTGGGAGATTCTTATCTTTATCAGAAAATGAGAGCAATTACAATAAATCTGTAGATGTCGACAAAAAGAAAAAGGTAGTATATTGATAGTAATAACATAAAACACTGTTTGTTTTGTCTTTGGGAATTACTATGTTTTTGAAGAACACGACTCTTCTCTTGGGAACTTGGTCGTAGCTCCGAATCTCTATGTTACTCGTGCTGTCCAATTTTACTTACGGCCGTACTTTCAATAGATTCCTTTACAAACTCGTAATTAATTCAGAATATTTATTAGCCACCTACATATTTGTGCATATGTGTAGTTCTAGTGAAAGTGGAAAGATCTAAACGTGTATTAAACCCAATCTCGATCTAATATAGTAGTACACGACATCATACAGACTGAAGATAATCGGTTAAATATTTGCGAGTACACAAGCACAGGAATTACTATTAGATTGCACAAATAAATTCATTATAACATGTTTCGGTAATTACGTGTCATCACTATATTAATTCTTTAAATCTTAAAAAATAGGTTGATCAATGTCAACCTATAATATATTTTTTATTAAATTAACTATCAAACTAGTTAATAATATATAAAATAATATTTATATTTTTTTCTTAAATAAAAGCTATTGGATTATCTAATATAGTTAACAAATATATGACAGTTCATGATTTTAAATAATAAAATATTTAATAACAATCTATAGTCAATCATTTTTTAATTTTATATTCTTAAGAGAAATTAAACAATCACATTAATCATATAATAACAAAATTATATTTTGTCTTATATGCTATATTTGTAAAAGATTATAAACTACTAAGACTGTTAAAAATATATATTGAAAGTTTTATGATCAATGATTTAATTTTTTGTTATAATAAGATACAAATGAACATAAAATCATATAAATATGAAGTCTAATTTAATATATTTTCAGAATAATATATATTCATAGTAATATATATATATCAGTACCATTTAAATTAGAATATATAAAATACATAAACTTGTTAATTTCAAAATTTGCATTGAGTAGAAAGCATCAATTAATAAATATTCATATTAAAAAGTAATATTTTTGTTACAGTAAATACAAAAATGTTAATAAAATTATATAAGTATGAAGTCAATTATTAAATAATCATATTAAAATATACTATATATTAATGTCAATATCATTTTATCTTAATAGATGATTAAAATAAAATAATTATTTTTCTTTTTACGAATAATTATTATTGTAAATACAAAGAGAGATTGTGTTTTATTTATGTGCTAACTTCAATTTAATTATATATGTAACAGTTACTTGTTTCTCAATTATACAATATATTTATTGTTACATAATACGTAAATGAAGACAAAATAAATAATAATATATATAAATAATTTGTATACTTAATTAATGTTTATTCTGTGCAAGCGTTGATCTCAAATGTTATTTGACCATATCATTTCAAAAAA
This sequence comes from Eruca vesicaria subsp. sativa, assembly GCA_932364175.1. Taxonomy (NCBI): domain Eukaryota; kingdom Viridiplantae; phylum Streptophyta; class Magnoliopsida; order Brassicales; family Brassicaceae; genus Eruca; species Eruca vesicaria. Next base: position 12,341 of record CAKOAT010144266.1, on the reverse strand, counting down.
TACAGTTGTCTATATCGAAGTGAGATACTGAATTATAACATCCTCATGATATTATTGAGGTCCAATGTAAATTAAATAGGTTTAAAAATACAAAATATAACCAAATATGACGATACTCATCAACTTATACTGACGGTTTATGACTATATATTTTTGGGACTTATGACATGATGGTTGCACGATCAAAATTAATCTTTAATAATTATTAATTTATAAATTTTACTTTGTGCATGCGTACCAATTATCACTTAGATTTTGTTGTTATATGCTCTCTTAAACATAAATATTTTTAAAGTAAACTAGATGCATTATTAAGTGCTACTATACTAAATATTTTAAGATATTTTGCTGGAAAGTCTGATGTCCTCCGAAAATCAAACATTTCTTATGGAAAATTGTCTCAAGATATATAGCAGTCAAGAAAGTTTTAAATAGAAGAGGAATTAAAGGGGACATATGTTACGCTCGCTGTGTTAACCAAGAGGAATCAGTGAACCATGTTATTTTTTGAATGTCTACCAGCGGTGCAAGTGTGGCCATCTGTTTTGGAGAGTTTTCAGAAATATGGATCATTTGTTTTGGAGAGTTTTCCCACAAATGGAGAATCATCAATTTACTTGGATCTTATGATATATCTGGAAATGGAGGAACAACAAGACTTTTGGCAACGTAGATATTGATCCAAAAGATACTCTCAAAGTGGCGGAAACAGAATCACTCCTTTGAGCTGAGGCACAATTGACACTTACTCAACGGATACCCCAAAGCAGAGGAACAGAGGTTACAACCTTACCACATATTTCTGGTAGATGGTGTTTTATAAATGGGTCATGGAAAGATAAAGAGGTATATTCAGGACAAGGTTGGCATAGTACCTTCGAGAGCTTCGAAGGTTTATTGGGGGCACGAAATACCCGTGCTAGTCTTTGTCCACTTCACTCCAAACTGGAGGCACTTATTTGGGAAATGGAATGCATGAGAAATTTACGTCAATATCATGTCACATTTGCAACAAATTGTTCTCAATTGGTGAAGATGAGTTTCAGAACTAGAAAAATGGCCAGCTTTTGCAAGCTATTTAGAAGACATCAAGATCTTGAGAGACAGTTTTCACTCCTCCAAATTTCTCCATATATTTACAACGAGGAATTCAAGAGCCTTACACGAAATGCTAAAAAACAACCGACCTTCATCGTTCATATGGATTCAGAGTTCCCCGATTGGTTTGCAAATCGTGTGATTTTATTGATGACAAAAAAAAAATACTAAAGTTTTTCCCTTTGTATTAGAAGATTCAGTTATAAATACAAACTTTTAATAAACATGATAAATTTTTTTTTTTTTGTAAAATGGAGAGTTTAGACTAATCTCCCAGCATATACTATTTTATCAAACAACAAAAAGAAAAAAAAAATTGACTTTGACTAAGTGAATTTGGAAGGGAATCCAAAGAGTTGACACCAAACACAAGCTGCCAAATAGTTTACTAATGGAACTCAAACTGGAACATCATTTCAGTTAATACGACTTTAGTTCTGTTCTATATCAGTTTGATACGAGAGTATCGGAAAGAAAATAAAACAAAGAAAAAGGGGTTTAAAGAATTTCCATAATTGACCTTGATGGTCTACGAGGATCCTCTGAAAATAGACTGACCCCATCAACTTCACTCTCACTCTCTCTCACTCTATTAACTCTCAAGTCACCGCCGCAGCAGCGATTAACGAACCTCCTTTTAAGCCATGGCCCACCTCAAACAATCCAACCGCCGCCGCTCCTCCTCCTTATGCCCCCGTCACCCATCCGTCAAACCTTCCAGCGGTTTCTGCGCCTCCTGCCTCCGTGAACGCCTCGTAATCATAGAGACTCAATCTTCCTCCCCAGCCGCCGTTCAACCCCCACCCGAGCTCCGTCGCATCCGATCCCACTCCGTTCGGAACATATCCGCCGCATCCATCTCGGAGCAGCCGCGACGGAGATCCTGTGACGCTAGGTCAAGCGCGAGCTCTCTCCACGCCCTGTTCGTCGGTGACGACGAAGAACGTCTCGATCACTCGATTCGAAAACCAGTGGTCCCAGATTTGAAAGAAGAGGAGGAAAAAGAAGAAGAAGAAGATTACTACGACGGAGACGATATCAAAGGTTTTGATGATGGAAAACCAAAGAAACTCGTTAAAGAAGAAAGTGGCGAGCAGAAGAAGACGATGAAGGAGTTTATAGATCTGGATTGGGGAAGCCAAATCAAGAAGAACAACTCTTCGATTTGGAGCAGGAAGCTGAAGAGATTCTCACTGAGTCATCATCACAAGGAGAGGAGAGAAGACGAGGCTCTCGCCGGCCGTCGTCGCTCCTGTGATGTAGATCCTAGATTGTCTCTCGACGGAGGTAGGATCTCGTTCGAGAAACCTAGGGCGTCATGGGATGGATGTTTGATCGAGAAATCATATAGTAAGCTCACGCCATTGTCAACTGTCACGGAAGCCTTACCTGAGAAGAGAGAAGAAGAAGTGGAGGAGGAGGAGGAGAAGAGTCCAGGCGGGACAGTTCAAACGAGGAACTATTACTCTCGAAGAAGAAGCTTTGACCGATCCATTTCGGTCAAGAGACAAGGATTGCTCGAGGTTGATGAGTTGAAATCTATCTCCAACGCAAAGGTATCACCTGAAACCGTTGGATTGTTTCATGGCGCTAAGGTATTGGTTACAGAGAAGGAGCTTAGGGATTCTAATTGGTATTCCATCAAGAATCATAAACCAGAGAGCAAAGAGTTTGTCTCTAAAGGAAAGATTTGTGTAGCTGCTAGTGAGAGGAAGCAGGATAGTTTAGAGTTTAAGAAACCTAAAAAGAAATGGGCAAAGGGATGGAACCTTTGGGGATTGATTCAGAGGAAGAATAAGGAAGTTAAAACCGAGCAAAGTTTGAAACTTGAAGGGAACGCGATCGAGGGTTCTCTGGCTGAGTCTTTGTTAAAGCTTAGGAGAGTATCTAAAGGAGAAACCAATGGTGGTGTTAGTGAGAAGCTTTTGAAAAGCTACAGTGTAAGCGCTAGAAAGTCTTGTGACGGTGTGTTTAGTGGTGATAATATTGCCAGTGGCTTTGAAGGTGGAAGGAGCTCGTGTGATGGTCTGTTTCATGGATCTATTAACAGTGTTGAGGTCGGGAGAAGCTCGTGTGACGGATTGGTTAACAGCATTGAGGCCAAACAAAGTCATCATCTTAACCAGAGAAAAGCAATTGATGGCACCAGAGAAAACCTTGACAACAGTTTGTTAAGATTGTATTTGACTCCGGTAAGGAGCCATAAGGCTAGCAAATCAGGAAAGAGTAGACTGATGAGTTAGTTTAATCTGAGATTGTGTTAACCCATGAATACTCTGTGTAGTCAGCAACTAATATATCTGTTATTTTGGTCAATATAAATATGTGAACGAAGATCCTATTGCCATTCTGTTCATACAGTTGAAAATCCTTAGTTTCAGCTAACTAAGGAGCTCAACTTTGTTGTTTAGATATGTTATAGACGTCAATTGCGTAGATCTATCTATTTGGTGTATATATCAGCTTTTATATTTTCCGGTGTCTGGTCAATTTGTGATGCCAAAGTTAAATTAATGCACATAGCCATGTTCCCCATTTCAGTTACACAAAAATGTATTTTTGTAAGAAAAAATTCATAAAAAATTAAAAATGCTCCAAATAAACAAAAGAAACTTTTTTTTTGATAGTCAAACTTTTGCTGTTATCCATTTTAATTTTTGAACTAATCTTAGTTTTTAGTATAGAAATTCACTAGAATGATTTTTCACCAAAAGAATTTCCAAAGAGGAAAATAAGCAAAAAATGTTTTATTAAAAGATAAATAGACATTTATAAAAATGTGTTAAAATAATAATATTATACATTTATTTCCGATAGATTGTTTCTCACGTAAAACACAATTTTTTTTTGTATATACAAATCCTTTTAGTATAAGCTTTAGTATAAAAATGTGTGATAGTTTATATTTCTTTTAGTATGAAATTTCCTTTAAGTCAAAGTACAAAACTGATCATTATATCATAACTCAAACACTTTACAAGATTTGAGATAAGACACAACTTAGTTAAGATATTTTGTTAGATCAAGTTCTAGTTTGATTACACAATCTAAGAGATTCGTTGAGGCAAATGAGAGTTTGACTCCATGGTAGCATAGTTCTAGTGTCAACTCCTAACAATTTGGTTCTAGTAAAACTATTTGCAACTGAAAAGAAAAAAAAGATAAGTGAAATGAATCTTTTGAATATTACAAGTTAAAATGAAAAAAAATATTGGATATAAGATCAATTACAAAAAATAAATATTGGATAAAAATATAACTTAAGACCACAACTTAAGATTGTACTAAAAGTGTGCCAACATTTCAGAAAATAAAGAAATCACATCACCTTAGGTTGAAATTGGACAAAGTGTTTGGCCTGTCAATGATAAAATATTAATTAGTCTTCATCACGAAATTTGGTTTTATTTTTAGTCTTTAAACTAGGAAAAATATTTAATTTTGTGACAAACTCAATTATGAGCTCCAACAAATCCGACGAGCTTTGACAAACACAGAAAAGCAACAAACATGAAAAAATCTCAGTGAAAGAGATGATATACTTGAAAAAAATAACATCAAATCTAAGGTAATGCTTTGTTTTTTCTCTTTATTCTTACATAAAAATTCATAACTTCACCTTTATACTTCAATGTTGCACAATTTATAGTTGTGCTATTTCTCTTCTTCATATTGACTACAATTGCAAGCCAATACTTTTCTTTTACTACAAGAGCCAAATAGAGAAAGTATATATTCTTATCGATGTTGTACTTATTAAACTAATTTCTGAACTTCAAGCATTCCTTATCTTCTAAAAACTTATCATAAAGTTCATCTATTTCTTTCAAAATTTTCAAATGCAAAGCTTCTACAACTGGAGTCTCGTGCCTAAAGAAAGATCTGTCTACAAACAGAGAAAAAACAGAGAAAGCTTCCATACTTAAAGTTCTTATAGATATCATTGCATACAAGTCTTGGAACCATCATCTAGAGAAACTATCATCGTTTTGACAAAAGCATAGTGTCCATAACATCTTTCATGATAGGAAGCATTGCCAATGAACCAGTACAATAACAAAAGCTAACAAAAGTAATTATGCTATAAAAATTGGTCATATAAGAACAAATGGTGTGTATTATTTACCTCCATAAATGATAACCTCATAGAGTGTTTCAAGCCAACTTCACCTAACTAGAACATTCACCGGAAGACCCATATAATATAACGTAATAAGCTTAAACGTTCAAAAACTTAAGCTGGAAAAAACTAAAAATAAAATCTTCATGATGGTTCCAAGACTCGTATATAAGGATATCTAAGAACCCCAAGTATGGAAGCTTTTCTTTGTTTGTAGACAGATTCTTCTTTAGGCATAGAGTTTCAGTTATAGAAACTTTGCATTTCAAACTTGGTAGTTGCACAATTTATAGTTGTGCTATTTCTCTTGTTCATATTGACTATAATTGCAAGCCAATACTTTTCTTCAATTACAAAAGCCAAATAGAGAAAGTATATATTCCTATCTATATTGTATTTATTAAACTAACTCCTGAACTTGAAACCTTACTTGTCATCTAAAAAGTTATCATAAAGTTCATCTATTTCTTTCAAAAAATTTTCTCCAACAGTTAAAGCATTTTTTTCAGAAACAAATGTGATTGTTCTCTTTTTTATTCTCGACAACTTCAGACATGTTTCAATATGCTGAAATCAAAATAATAAATAGGCAAAAAGAAAACTGACATATAATTCCGTTTAAAAAAAATAGAATAAATTTATAGTGATCGTAAAAAAGTTTTTCCATAGAATCTAACAATTTTAGAAAAGACATTTACGTAAATATAGTAATTTGAATCACAAATTAGAGGAATGCTCACATTGATACTAAATGGACTTTTTGACGATTTTTTCCCCTGCAGAGGAGAAAAGGGTTGGCGCTAAGATCGAGGTGTCACAAAAAGTTGTATGTAGTTGTTTGCAGGTGTAGAGTACGTAGGAAGCTTCATCTAATAATCACCTGGTTATTAAAATGAAAGCGTACTAGATCTGTCAAAAAATAAAATATCTTCTCACTGTAAACTAAATAACAGTAAATAGATCATGCAAGCTTCACAAACATTGCATCAAGGGTGGATCAATGCTGATATACATATATATGTATTTTTTTTTGATAAAACATTGAGGATAATTGCAATGTGTATTAAACTTATTTATGTTTTATTAGTAGCTAGCGTAAACAAAAATCAAGATTCACGAGAAAATTAAGAGACAATCGAGGACAATCATGAAAATTATAAAGAATGGACTGGTATAAAGACTATGTGTTGATGGAGAAGAAAGATACCAAATGATGACAAAAAAAAAGAAAGAGACCAAATATTAAAGATTAAATTAGGATTATCGTTAACGATGAAATATTATAGAGAAGCTAATATGTTGTGTTATATATCCAATATATATTAACGGTTAACTTTTATGTTGACAAACGTTACATATCTTAGACACCATATAACTTAATAATTTAGCCGGTACACATTATGTTATCTGAAAACTAATTGGTGGTTGAATTATCTAGTGTAATGTGTAACCACTAAGACATAGTGATATATATCATCTAACATGTATGGGATAACATATCAAAAGATGTCATATAGAAATAGTATTAGACGCTAATGACAAAAAATACACCATGTAATTAAATGGTTTGCATAACGTGATCAAAATAGAATATATTTATTTCTATTTCAATTGTTAGATTTCTAAATATATTTGTATTGTGTTGGTGTACTGAAAGTTACTATCCAATGTTAATTGCTATATAAAATGTTTCGTAGGCAGTAACAATAATAAGTATTGTTAATGTAGAATATAAACAAATGAGTCTTATGTAGTTGAAAATAGAATGTTAACCTTTAATATTAAAAGTTATAAATTATATTAACGTCTAACTTTACTAGTTAACTATAACATTAGTATGCAAACAATATTGTAATTAGTACATTCGTTCAATTTTACCGATGAAAAAAATATTAGAGACAAAATTTTATAGTTAACAATTATCCATATTGTGAAACAAATAAAAAAAGTTATATTTAAATTTTATAGATAAAAAATTCTTTTAACCAAATACATAAAATGCAAAAAAAAAAAAATTAAATAACAACCAATCTGATGAAAAATTGGTTCCTCTATATAAAGACGTCGCCATTAATCTTTTTCAGAATCTTTCAACTGCCAGCAATTACGATTCCGGAAAATTATGTGACACCTAACAAATCTTGTACAAAATAGCAATAATGTATCTTACGTTTCACAGAATAGTCCCTCAAACTCTGATTCTCGACTCGGAAGCGGAAGCGAATACGGAAGCGGTAGGTGCGCCTGGAATCGTAATTGAAAGCGATTCCCAAATATTGATGACTGGAAACGTGGTGGATACACATGTTTCTTATTTGGAAGCGGTTATTTGTTAGTCGGAAACATGATATGTATTTCCAATGGCCAATGGGTTTATCAAACCAAAAGATCCAAAACGAATAAGACAAACTACTGGGACTGCACATGTATTTGTTATTTAGTTAAAATTTTTTTGGCTTGGCCCAATTTCATTTAGTCATCTAGGTTCAGTTTTGTTTTATTTTCTCACAGTATTAGAACTAATACTGTAAAATTATATATTCAAAATTTTTATCACATATATTTAATGTTCTGTATAATACTATTTGTTAAATAACTTTGATTCACTAATAGTCTATTTTGAAACTGAAAGATCATAATAATAGAGAATTATGCTTGGAATATATAGTTTCTTAGAAATCTTACAAATATAATTTAAAGATCATAAAATGTGACGTATTTAATTAATTAAAATGGACTAGGTGTTGAAAACTTAGTTTTATAAAAAGACATAGTTAGTTGTAAATATCACCGATGATGATAATTTTTTTCGATTTTGAACATAATAAATTCAGATTTTGATTATGTTATTCAATATATAATATTTTACATGATTTTTAAATGATTTTTAAAAGTCCACTTATCCGTTTTCGATTCCATGCAACATAAAGTGTATCAGAAAACAATTTATTAACTCACAACATGTATTAATCTATTTTTTAGCTAACAAACCAAGTATCAAAAATGTACAAACTCATAAACCATTTATTCAACGATTTATCATCTACACAAACAATGTGTAGATGAACATTATGTCTCTTGTAACATCATACCAGCCAATTAATAATTCTTTAGTTTCATATTATGTTTTAACTTATAAAACATGTACCGAGTAACAAATCGTTTATAAAATAGCAATAAAATTATCATGTAGCATATTAACATACAAACCATGTATCAACACTTTTTTTAGCTAACAAACCAACTATCAAACAATGTACAAGCTAACAAACTGTTTAACAAACATTTATCAGCTACACAAATTATGTATCAGTTAATGTCAAGTCTTTTGTAATATCATATTAAACATTTAGGAATTATCTGGTAGTAAACTATGTGTTACTAACAAAACACGAACAAATCATTTATTCAATAACAAAATAATTTATCATACAACGTATTAACTCACAAGAACACCAAATATCTGATAAAACTGAAGATTTGTAAGAACTTTTTAAAAATAATCTGAAGTGAGTGTTGGAATTAATAATTTCAAGCTCACCATAAATCTGTTTTGATTGAGCTCTAGATCCGACACAACTTTCACCTACGCCACTAAACACATCTCTTTAAAGAGAACAATCAAACAAATTAAATAAATTCAACAAAACAAGAAAAACTATTTAAATCTAACTTGGTAAAAACATTTCAAATTGTCAAATGCAGAAAAAAACAATATAAAAAAAGATTCCGAATCAAGGAAAGTGAGAGATTGACCATCAGTTTAGCAACAATGTTTTCTCATTCTTCATCATCAAAAAATTGTCTTTTGATCCATACTTTTCAAACTCTTATGTACTTGAAGTTACCTTCACTTTAGCAACAATGTTGTCTCATTCTTCATCATCACAAAATTTTCTTTTGATCCATACTTTTCAAACTCTTATGTACTTGAAGTTGGATGAGAGAAAATGAAAATTAATCAATGTAATATAACATTAATTCATACCGTTTGAGATGAGAAGAAAGGGAAGTAGAGTAGCAGAAACAAGAACCTAAGTGGAGATAAAGTTGAGAGATACAGAATATGTAAGATAAGAGGACATATAGCTAAGTTTATAATAGTAGGGGTAATATTGGAAGGAGAATTGTGTTAAAATATTGATGATATATTCTTAATTATGGTCCCATATAGGTGTATAGACACCAATTTCTCATTTTAGAAAGTTTTTTCTATGGAGACTTATAATCTGAAAACTACTTTGCATTTACTCTCGATTTTCATTGATTTTTAATTTCCTACATGAATACATATATTTATAGTATTATGTATCAATACTATTTAAACAAAAGTTATGACCTGTTTTTTTATGTGATTTTTTTTATTAAAAATGGACTATCATTATAAACTTTTACTATATATTTTTTATTAAATCTAATAATCAATTATTTGAAACTACTTTAATCATAATATCTTTTGATATCTTTTTATTTTAAATATAAATATATATTCAAAATTAAAAAATATCTGTTGAAAAATATTTAACAAGATCTTAACTTTTAAAAAATTATGTAAATATTTCACTAATTTTGAATTAGTAAAGAATATAAGTATTCATTAATATATATATATATATATATTTAGTTATCTTTGATAAATTAAAATGATAAAAATTCTATCCTTTATATCTCTCTTTTATAAAATCATTATGTATCATATTAAAAAAATTGTTATAGTAAAATTGTGTTAAATAGATAAATTAATCTATTTTATTTTCATAAATAAAAAATATTAAGGTTAAATATATAATACACCGGTAGAACATGTTAACATTAGTAACTATATAATACATGTATAAAATTAACATATAAACGTTTATATATACAATATTATATTATCTAAATAAACATAAAAATTTCTAATTTAGTATAAAATAAATATAAAATAATTTTCAAACATGATTTTTCATGCATATATTAGTTTATTTAATTATGAAATACAAATCCAAGAATATAAATATATAATAAGAAACAATTGAAACAATTGTTATTAAAATTTGAACTATAAAATTATTGTATTTGTAATAGATTTATAAACATTTAAATATATGACTAATGTCACTAATAATATAAAATAAATATTTATGTATATAAAAATGAAAATAAAACTTGTGTGGTTGCGCGGGTCAAAATCTTGCTTAGTTTTAAAGTATTTGACATTATCTATTCTGTCATTTATTTTTTTCTGGTCTTATCAACTGGTTTGGATGAAGTATTGAATGTGGATGAAAAAGTGATCAAAAGGATGAAGTATATTGATCAAAGTGATGAAGTATTAATTGGATTTAGATATTTCTTCCTTTAAATGGTGGTTGTGTATGAATTGATCGTATTATATCACATTCACTTCATTTCAATGAAACATCATCTCCATCAATGTTATGCTTCTTTTAAAGTCGAAGATCAACTTCAACATTTATATATACATAAAAGAAGTTTACTAAAATTTCAAGTTAAAAAAAACAACACAAATAATTTTTTTATAAAACAAACATGAATCTCTTGTTGTACAAATCTTTTTTCTTTTTTCAGCAAGCTAATAATCAGTTTTTTTTCACTAAAATCTCGTACAAGAACCAGATTTAGTAAGCCATTATGAAATTGTTTTAAAAACCTTATAAATGATGAAGTAGTTTATAAGAATTTATTAAAAAAAATCCAAGATTTCTATTGAAACAATGTTAAGAAAGTTTATAAAATAAATTTGATTGTCTTGTTGTAGAAATCATTTATTTTCTTTTTCATTAAAACTGAAAATCGGATATTCACCAACATCTCTAATAAAAACCTGATTTATGTAAAATGTTTAATAAATTTTTTAAAATCTTATAATTTATGGTATAATTTATAAGACTTATAAATTTATCTCATTTCCACTATAACAACTTTCTTAAAAATAATATCAAACTTAAGAGTAATAAATGTTGGAGTAGACGTTGTAACCTTATAAATTATGGAATAATTAATAAAACTTAAAAAATACTATATTTGTCTCATTTCCATTATGACGACTTCGTTTAGTTTTCATCATCTCGTGTACTTCTTCTGTTATCAGTATTTGGTTTCTCATAATCTTCTTTAGGTGATGAATCTTCATACACCTTAAACAAAATCATGTAAAATTAATTCTTTGAGAAATTGATATCTGAAACCTAAGTTTTTGATAAATTTAGTTGCTTACCTAAACTTCTAAAGCATGCTAGATTATCCCTATTCTCTTACTCAAATGATCAACCATTAAGATTAACTTATCAAGTTTCTCATTATTAGACATAGAATGCTTTTTGTTTTGCTCTTCGTCTTTCCTATATTCTTCATCCATTTTATGCTCTTAATTTTTGTTTTTTCTCCTGTGTTTTTCACCTATTTATTTTGTTGCAAAAAATAAATACACAAACCCTTGTTCTCAATTTTATATATTTTTTTTATTTGTCGAACTAGTTGTATAACACGGTCAAAGTCCTTGTCATTAGAATTTTTTGGATTCACCAAATGTTTATATTCTTCGGTAATCTAAATATTATATTGACAAGAACCTTTAACAAAACACAAATAAGAAGATGACACAATTTTTTATAGGGTCTCGTAAATCTCTTGTTTCAAATTTATGAAATCCTATAAAATTTATAAAACACTTCACTTTTTTGTTCAATCTATAAAACACTTCACATTTTAACAAAATACAACAATTTCTAATTCGTCTAAGGAACCTCTATAAATCTCCTTTTTCAATATATTAACATTTTACTATAAAAAAAAATTACTCATAATGACTCATAAGTTTCAGTAATTACTAGATTAACTCCCACAACTAATGTAATTACCAAAAACTCTTCTTTTCATATTCACAAGTATATCATCTCTTAAAATAATTAATTAGGTAATTGTGAGGGATAAATCTCACTTCTTAATTTAGGTTAGGTTAAGGTTGGGGAGAAGACAATCGTGGGCTGAATCCCTTAAGAACTTAGAGAATGAATTGTTGTTATATTGATATTTTTGAAAAGAGAATGAATACAAAGATAGTTGAGATTGATACAAAGAAATCGCTTGAATGATCTACGAATGATAATATCTGTGAAAA
>CAKOAT010144155.1:27814-83872 GCA_932364175.1 Eruca vesicaria subsp. sativa | reverse complement strand
GGATGAAGAACAGCTCAAGAACAGCAAGAACTTTGCCCAAAATAGAAGAAAACAATCAGAGATTTGCGGAAGTGAGATGAGAAAAATAAAGAGAATAGGTCTCAAGAGCATAAATGCTCTGATACCATGAAAGTTTGAGAGAATCAGAGAGAGATTAGAGAGATTTAGTGTTTAGTTTGTAAAGAACAGGAGAGAGAGAGATATGAACAAGGGAGAGAGAGAGTTTAGGGAAGAGAATACATTATTCCCATTGCTTTCTTTGGTTCTGGATACAACATTAATATAGACTAGCAATAGACACAAGAGGACAACATAAAACAATAAATAAAGAGCTCCAAGTCCATAGGCTGGCACAGACAGAAGGAGTGAAAGGGACATCTCTCCAACCACTCTCTTTCTTCACCAAGACATGTGACCTTCCTTTGTAGCCATTCCCAACAGCCTCCTCCATCATTTAAATGATTCCAGAACTTAGGGAGGAGATATTTATGCTGAGGCAAACCTAACAAATGCTTCCTGGTCGCCTCTCTCCTTTAGTTGCCTCTCAAGTCATCTTGTATCCAATTGTAGTTGCTTATTTAAATCTTGTATCCAATTGTAGTTCCTTATTTTTGCTTCATCTCAACATGTATAAAATTTTGAATTAAAAGCCTATGATTTTTTTTTATGTTCCCACTTATATGACTCTTATTTATAAAATTTATTTTCGACTCTTTTTCAGTTCGAGATTAACCATCTCAAAAATGAATATCTCGAATCTGTAGAAGGTCACTACGATCATGAATCCGGTTACATTCAAGGACTTCAGTTCAAAACCAATTTTAGGATTTCAGAACGGATTGGATATGAAAAAGGTAATAAGTTTACACTTGAAGTTAAGGATTTCAGAACGGATTGGATTTCATGGATATATTAGGAAGAGAAAAATCATCTCCCTTGGAGCATACTTCACTTTGATATACCCTAATAGACTGGAAGCGAAAGGCAGCAAGGGAGGCCATGGACATCAGTGGGATGATGGAGCTGACCATGACGGTTTAACAAAGATTCATGTGCGAGGTGGTTTTGAAGGCATTCAATACATCAAATTTGAGTATGTTAAGAGTGGAGAAATCCAAGATGGACCAATCCATGGTCTCTCGGGAAGCGGTTTCACGCAGACGGTATACACTAGAGTCGCCTCTTTTCCACTATTGACTTAAATTTATAATCATGTTTTGTTCACAGTTTCCTTTGTATGCAGTTTGAGATAAATCATCTCAACGATGAGCATTTGGTTTACGTAGAGGGTTACTACGACGATGTATCTGGTGTAATTCAAGCACTTCAATTCAAAACAAACCTCAAGACTTCAGATACTTTAGGATATGAAAAGGGTAAGAAGTTTTTACTTGCAGAAAAGAATAAAAAAATCACTGGCTTTCATGGACATGCTGACAAGAATCTCAACTCTCTTGGAGCATATTTCACAACCGTGTCTCTTACTAAGTCGGAACGACATGGTGGTTGTGAAGGCTTATATTGGGATGATGGTGTTTTTGAAAGCATAAAAACGGTGTATATTAGTTATAATACCACTAACGTGAAGTGTATCACGTTTCACTACCACAACCACAAAGTTGTAGAGCGTCAACATGGGTGGCAGAGTAAACAAGATGATGGAGAAGAAGAAAAGGTTTTGATCCTGCAAATTTTAAATATATATATCGACTATGCATAAGTTACATATTATATGAGTAATGCCACTAAAAAGGGGATCAAAACCAATGGAGGAAATTTTCCTAAATATTAAGATAGTGTGTTTTATACATGTTAATTTATACGGTAATATGTGTATATATACATATACATTTCCTTATTAGTCTTTGATGGGAAGTCTAATTCTAATGCAGTTTGAGCTGGACTATCCAAATGAAGTAATTACATCTGTAGAGGGAACTTTCAAAAGATTTGGGCCTGGTAAGACGAGGGTTACGTCCTTGATTTTTAAATCATCCGAAGGGAGAACCTCTCCAACGTTTGGTCTCACGAATGGTACAAAATTTGTGTTGGAGAGCAAAGGTTGTGCTGTTGTTGGATTCCATGGACGGCATGATGATCGTGATCTTGTTTCTATTGGAGCACATTTTTCTCCACTGCCTCCTCCTACTGCCGAGAAACTAAGACCACAAGGTGGTCTTCGAGGAGAATCATGGGACGATGGTGTTTTTGAAGGTGTTAGAAAGTTATACGTAGGACAAGGTGACAATGGTATCGTATTCCTTAAGGTTGTGTACGGAAGGGACACTCGTATTTTTATTGGTGAAGATCATGGAAACACAACACCACTTGAAGTCAAAGAGGTCAGTTTTTTTTAAAAAATATATTTTTTTCTTGGTTTATAATGTTGACATGGACATGTTATTTCTATGGCAGTTTGAGCTTGAATATCCAAGTGAATACATTACAGCCGTGGATGGTTGCTACGACAATGTAATTGGAAGTGAAGCTGAAGTTATAACTATGATTAGGTTTACGACAAACAAACGAACATCTATTCCCGTTGGATTCCAATCTACCTCAAGCTTTTCACTTTACAAAGAAGGCTTTAAAATTGTTGGATTCCATGGAAAATCAAGTAACATGATTAATCAACTTGGGGTGCATGTTGTGCCCTTCACCGATTGATCATCTTATATTCTCTCATGTTGTCTTTGATTATGTCGCATCTCTCATGTAATTCTTTTTGGAACAGAATTTTTTATCATTATTGTAGAGAGAATTATCTATCTTCTTTGGAAAAAAATCATAAACTACAACAATGTATGATAAACGGAATAATTCTTCAGAAAAAGATGACAACTATTCAAAATGAAGTTTAAATGCATCTTGTCGAAGTAGCTTTCACAAAAAATCGAACATCCAAAAGAAAGTCACAAATAGTGACGTTGAAAGCATATTTTACCTATGAAAAGAACGGAAGTAGTCTCAATTGCCTCTTTTGATCTAGTAAAGACTGCTACACAAAAAAAACAAATCGGTGAGGAAACTAAAACCAAGGTTCATCAACAAATCCGAGAAAGTATCTCCTTTCATAGAAAATACGCATGGTGTTTTTTCTATGAAAGGAGATACGCATGGTGGTATAAATGCCCTCCTTAACAAAAAAAAAAAAAAAAAAAAAAAAAAAAGAGGACGATGGAAACAAAGACATAGATAAATCCGGTGAATCTTCCGATAAATTCTTATAAATGAAAAATATGACATTATGTGCAAACTAAAGGCTCCTGTGAATCCATTGAAATTCTTTACAGTTTAACTAAAAGCACCAAAGCCACACAATCATTTCACTGGTCTGAGTCTTGATGTGCTAGATTGAATACTATAAAATCAGCAGACTCAACGGGCATGGTCCATGAAAAAGTCCTTCTCGAACCCAGTAATTCTGATAACAAGATAGGAGATGTGAACACAAGAGAAAGAGAGGATGACGACACCTGAGGAATAGAGAGCAATCAAGTGTTACATCGAAGGAGTCAGCTCTTTCAGAAAGAATGATCGGATTTGGCTCAGAAACTTTACCGCAGAGGCATATCTCGTCATAGGCATATCTCATCAGTGAACATAACGTTAGAGCACTGGTGGCGGAATCAGAGATATTGTGAAGTGACTGCGGTGAGAGGGGAGACTATTTACGGCGAAGACCTTCAAAGAGAGGGCCGTAACTCACAAATCTGGAGCACAATGAAGGTGACCAGAAACTAAAGAAATTTATGTGAGCAGAGGTGCAGCAAAAAGACTCTTTACAGGACTCTTTAGAGAAGCGGATGACGTAGCACACAATAATTAAGCATCTAACAAGCTCTTGAGACCAAGCAAATCGCCTTATCAGGGAAAACAACAGGAACAACGCAGAGGTTGTAAAACAAAAAAACTGAAGAAACACAAAGAAGAGACGTTGACGCGAGTGCAGCATAGAGGAGTGGATGTGAATGAAGAACTTGTAAGAATAAGAGAGAGAGAGAGAGAGAGAGAGAGAGAGAGAGAGAGAGATGAGAAATTTCAATAGAGAGAATAAGAGAAAGAGGAAAAATGAATTCCTTAATCTTTTCAATGGTGTCTATAAGAGACAAGTATGTTTATCTTTCTAGGCCAACCAAACAAACTTGGCTTATTAAAGAAGTTAAAAAAATATAAGTAAATATCGGAGTTACTGTTCACAGAGTTACTATTCGACAAGTTACTATTCAAGGAGTTACTGTTCACCGAGTTACTATTTACTTAACAATATCCTTCTACTAGAATCCTCTTGAACTCTCTTGAACTCTTTTGAACTTTTTTGAACTCTCTTGAAATATTTTGAACTTTCTTGAACTCTTTTGAAATCTTTTGAAGCATTTCCTCATTAAAACCTAAGCTTGGAAAACCACTTGGGATAAAAAACAAACAAGGAAAAAGAGTAGAACACCTCATGGTCAAGAGGATCAGTGTCATGGGAGCTATATGAGTCCAAGCTTTGGGTGAATGAACTCACACACTTTAGTGTTTGCTGTCTTGGTGAAGTTATCAGCTAATTGATCTTCACATCACTGCTTGCCTGACCTTATGACAATCCACCTCAATATATTTAGTCCTTTCATGGAGCACATTTTTAGATGCTATGTGAATTGCTGCCTGGTTGTCGTAATGCTTAGTGATATGAGAGGTTGTCTTTGTGCCCAAGTCCCTCAGCAGTCAATTGACTCATATGAGTTCACTAGTAAGCTTTCTCATAGATTCGTACTCCGCCTCAACACTTAAACAAGACACCACTTTGTGCTTCTTGCTCTTCCAAGTGACCAAATTCGCTCCAATGAAGGTGCAGTAACCGGTTTGTTGACCTCATGTTCACTCTATCACCAGCTAATTTAATATCACAATATCTCACAATCTTTGTACTCTTGTTGCACATATACATTCTCCTTTTCCTGGTGTTTCTAAAAAATATTTCAAGATCCCTTCCACCATATTCTAATGGTGTATCTTGGGAGTTTGCATTTGTTGACTGACTTGGTTGACAGTAAAGCATATGTCTGACCTAGTGATACTAAGGTCGATGAATTTTCCAACCATTCTTCTGTAATGTTTGATATCTCTATAGGGGTTGTCCCCAAATTCCCCCTCATACTACATCTTATAGCCATCTTCCAGTGGAGTCTTTGGTTCTCTTCCTCCAAAATCACCTCCATGACGCAAAACAAAATAAAGTGTGTACTTTCTTTAGGATAGACACATCCCTATTTAGATCGGCAAATCTCAATCCCTACTAAGTACTTTATCTCACCTAAGTTTTAATATCAAAGAAAGATTTAAGAAAAGCTTTGATTAAGGTGATATATTCTTTGTCATTTCATGTGATGATGATGTTGTACACATATATGAGGATGACCACAATGCCTTGTTGACTTGTGAGAGTAAAAAGAGTGTGATCGGCTTCAGACTGATGAACTCTCTTCCATTGAGAGTTGTACTTAACTTATGATACTAAGTTCTTGGTGATTGTTTCAACCCATATATTTCTTTCTTCAATCTAAGTACATTTCCTGATTTGACAAGATATTCCGACCTAGAGGTGGTCTCATGTAAACCTCATCCTTAAATTATCCTTGTAGAATTGCATTCTTGACATCCATCTTCCATATATCTATTCCAAGTTGTTTGACTATGATAACACAAAACCCTTATGGTGTGGAGTTTGGCGATTAGCAGGAATCATAGACCTGACTCATATGGTCGGATGTTTACAGAGTCTAAAAAATATTTAGTTAGATCAGGGTATAAAACGGAGTACCTAATACATTCCTTTATGGACCAACTACCAAACCTTTATTGTCTCGTTCATGGAAACTGAAGTACTCTCCAAAATTGCGACACTTTGTTTGGCAAGTATTATCGGGTACTTTACCAGTGTTAAAAAACCTAGGGACACGGGGTATTGAGTGTGACTTACGGTGTAGTATTTGTGGGCATAAGAGAAGACCGCCAACCATGTTGTTTCCGAATATCCACCAGCACTACAAACATAGGCTCGTTCAAGGCCTCGATCTCCCCAGGAATTTTTCTTTCTTCTTCTGTTTTTACTAGTATGGATTATTTGTTTTGGTGATTCCCGAAAGAAGAGGACTTTAATTACTTCTCCTGGATTATGTGGTATATGTGGAAGAACATAAATGAAAATATTTATAAGATTAAGATTGGAATCTTTAAGAAATTTTGCGTATTGCGGAGAGGTAGAAAGGGTGTTGTGGGCTGAGGCGCATATTATAATTAAGGATCGCGTAGAGACGCCCTATGTGGCTTCTGGCTGGCAATCTATGGGAAAAACCATAATCACTACAAGAAATATGGTTTTTTATAGCAGTAGAGAATAGAGTTTTTTTGTCTTTCTACTACGGTTGATATACCCGTTAATTTTACATAGCGTTTGTTTATTTGAAAACGCTATGATAGAGTAATATATTTGGGAACGTTATGATATTGTATCTTTAATAGCAAAATAATTAAAACGCTATGTCTCGTTTTTAAAATCCCTAAACCCTAAACAAATTTTGAAACACTAAACACTAAGTATGAACCTTAAAACTCGTATATTCTAATACTATAACTTCAAATCTTGAATTTGAACTCAAATTTATTCTTTTAATTTTAATATATAACTTCCAAACACACAAACCTTAATTTTTCAATCAAACTATATACCCTAAATCCTAACATGAAACATATATAAATCATACACCCAATAAAATATAAATTTGTAATCTAAATTTTAATAATTTAACAAACTTAAAATCTATTCTTAATCACAAATCTGTATATAGAAACTTTAACCCTTATACTTTCAAGACTTCTAACCTTAACATCATAACACAAAACACTTTACACAAACTAATTATAATAACTCCATTATGCAGTTTTTGCAAATCGTATAACCACAAAAATCTTATCAAAATTTCTATTTCATATGTTAAATTATAATATCTAACTTTTACATTTAGGAAACTTATCTATACTATTAAAGCATAATCCCTATTAAGATTCTGTCATTAGTTTTAAAATTATTTACAAATCATGCCACTCCTACATTTATGCATAAATCAATTAATTATTTTTATTAAAAATATAAACCAATTGTATTGCAGCATTTAATATCTTATACCATTTATATATATCCTATATTCTCTCAAGATTTTGTTTACTATTTAATTATACTCCCCAATTTTCGTTATTAAAAATATATATTTACTTTTAATAAAGTCATACTAACGTTTTAAAGATATAGTTATATATTCATACCAGATGTGATTAAAACCGGGTTGCATGTTTGGTTTTACATTGGCTAACATGTTTTTAAAAATTAATTATCTAACTATATTTAAACCTTTCGCATTTATTCTAATACTCACATTTTCTTAAAACATATAAAAATAACTCATAATTATATCAATCAATAAATAAATATATATATATATATATATAAATGACCAATATATAAATTATTTTATAAATTATAAAGTATTATATGTAATTATACTTAAAAATAGAAAATAACACATATTCGGTGATTCAGAATAATTTATAACTAACTTGGTCTAATTGAGTTAAACCAAGTGCCTCAATTTAAACGAGTTATAACTAACGGTATGACTCCTATATAAGATGAGTTTAAATAGAACAAATTTCTTATTTTAACATCCATAACAATATGTTTAGTGTGTTTTAATTAGATTTTTTACAATGAAAATATCCCGTACTTTTAAAGTGCAGGTCAAAATCTAGTAAAACAATTAAAAATAAATCTACAAACAATTTTATTGTTTTTTATGACTATTAATTGATTCTATTCTAAGGGCTAAAATTATTCTAAAATTATTCTTTTGTCTATCTCCAACCTTGTCTCTCATTGGTTAATTTTTCTATCAGAAAGATCACAATTCTTAACCATTGATGCAATGTAATCCAACGGCCACAATTTAATCTTTCTCTTTCTCACTTATCTTCTCATATACGACTTTTCATTTTCTTTCTTCAGCAACAACATCGACAATGAACGGAGATTAACTCCAAATACTCTCATGGGAAAAAAATCATTCTTCCTATCCCCTCTCTATTCTCACTATTCCTTTGTCTTTGAATTCCCTATACTAGCTTTTCTTTCTTTAATATATTTCTTCTCCACCTCACTAATTCATTTAAATTTTCAATTAAATTACCCAACCGAACACAACAACCAAATGGGACCATAATCAACCTTAACCAATAGAATTTCCAGATGGCCCACATGTCTTCATGTCTCTTCCCTCTCTCCTGCGTAGAGCTTCTTTCCCACCCTCCATTGGCGATTTTGGAGCTTAAAAATCAGGTAAATCTTATCCGTTTTTCATGAAATTTTGTGTGAAATATCTTTTAAATGTTTGTGTATACCATGGGTAACCAAAAAAAGTAAGAATTGATGAAAATTTGAGAGAGAGAAAACGATTTTAAAAACAGTGTATATGGAATTTATGTCCGTTTTGATGAAATTTTTACTGGAAAACTTATAAAGATAAGTGTATATGTCGGCTTGTGTAACAAAAGAAAGATTGAATTAAAATTTTAAGAGATTTAAAAGGATTTTGTAAACTTTGTTTATGAGTTTTAGGGTATATTTTATGTACGTTTTGAGCCCGTTTTGATAATTTCTTGGGTGTAATGTCATTAATATGAAGTATATATCATAGGTAATGAAAAATCCGAACAAAAACATACTAAAAATTTGAATACTTAGTGCAAGGATAATTTCTGGGTATTACTAAGATACCCATTTTACTGAGGAAAAAAAGTATTACTGATACTACTGGTATTATTATGCTTACAAATATTACTAGTATTACTGGTTTAACTGTGTATTTATTATTGAAAAAATTAGTCTTAGTAAGAGTGTACAGCGTGGAAATTAAATTTAAACTTTTAAATAATGCTAATTGTCGCTATTTTTATTTCAGGAAAATGCAAAATCCGCATTGTACAATCATTTGTTTTGATTATGGAGGATATTATATTAAAGATGGGGCTGAAATGAAATGGATTTCGGGAGATGGTGAAGGGGAAGATGAAATTCACACTATTGTGTTGAAGAAATCAGTGGAGGAGATCACACGCTCTGTTTTGGTTGAGCGTATTTGCAAAANTATTTTTATTTCAGGAAAATGCAAAATCCGCATTGTACAATCATTTGTTTTGATTATGGAGGATATTATATTAAAGATGGGGCTGAAATGAAATGGATTTCGGGAGATGGTGAAGGGGAAGATGAAATTCACACTATTGTGTTGAAGAAATCAGTGGAGGAGATCACACGCTCTGTTTTGGTTGAGCGTATTTGCAAAAAGATAAAGGTAGATGACTATAATTAGATGGAAGCGAAGGTTAGTTACTTTCCGATGGTAATGTATTCGAACAAGCCATCATATATCTGGGAGGATGAAGACGTTTTCGGTTACTAATGCAAGTAAATCAAGAGAATTGTAGAAGTGTTCTATATGTGGAGTTTTACAAAACGGATGATGACACTGATTTTTATGGTGGTATATCGGATAGAGAGGCTACTGAAAGAGGGGCTACTGAAAGAGGGGCTACTGAAAGAAGGGCTACTGATAGAGAGACTACTGATAGAGAGACTACTGATACAGAAGCGATTGATACAGAGGCTACTAAGACAGAAGGTGGTGATGAAGATGGTACTGAGAAGGATGCAACTGATAATGAAGGTACTGGTGGTGAGCTCACACATTACGAAGGCATTGAGATGCATGAGAATGTCACCGAAAGAGAAGTAGGACCCTCAGTTGAAGTCGCACCAGTTGTCTATAAGGAGTGGGATGATGGTATGGATTTGGTTTTAGGTCAAGAATTTAGAACCAAGGAGGAAGCGAAAACTCATATTCAGATTGCTTCACATCTGAAGTGTTTGGAGTATCAGGTAATTCAGTCGGATACTACGAGATATGTGATAAAATGCCGAGGATCCAAAGAAGGCTGCAAGTGGTTTGTGTGTGTTGCAAAGTTAACGAATACAGATCTTTGGTCAGTTAGAAGTTACATCAAGTAGCATAGATGTTCTGTTGTTACCACAAGAACACTGCCTAATAGAAGGAGAGGCACACCACAAATCGTTGCATCTGTTTTGGCCCAAGATTATCCCGGCAGTTTTGACACACCACGTCCCAAAGAACTGATCAAGTTGGTTCATCACAGAGTTGCTGTGGATGTATCATACACAACGGCATATAGAGGAAAAAGACTAGCTGCTAATAAAGTGCGCGGAACTCCTGAAGAGAATTATTCTTTATTATATTGTTATATGCACATGCTGGAGCAGACGAATCCTTACACAATAACTCGTGTGGTCGTGGATGAGGGCAAACAATTTAAGTATCTATTTTGGGCTTTGGGAGCTAGCATAGAAGGATTCCGCGCGATGAGGAAAGTCCTCGTTGTGGATGCAACACGCCTGAAGACTGTTTATGGTGGAGTGTTATTTGTTGCGACTGCTCAGGATCCCAATCATCACCACCAACCAATTGCGTTTGGATGGTGAAAAATATGAGAGTTGGCTATGGTTTATGGAAAAGCTGAAATCAGTGATATTCGATGTCCCTGGATTGGTGTTTCTTTCGGACAGAAACAAAGGCTTGATCAAGGCAGTACGTCAAGTGTTCCCTCAGGCTGCTCATGGATATTGTATATGGCATTTGTCTCAAAATGTTAAAGGATATGTCCGTAACAACCGAGATACATGTGCATTTAAGTTTATGGAGTGCGCACACGCTTATACAGAGGCTGAGTTCTTGGACCTTTATGACGCTTTTTGCAAGAAGTATCCTAATGCAGCAGAGTATCTTGACACTACTTGTGAACAAAAAAAATGGGCTAGATGCTATTTTGAAGGAGATAGGTACAATGTTGACACCACCAATTCAGCAGAATCTTTTAACGGTGTTATTAAGAACGCAAGAAAGTTCACCTTACTTCCAATGTTTGATTTTATCATTGCAAATTGCTGAATGGTTTAACCAGCACAGGAAGGAGGCAGCTGAAATACACCCGCACTAAAGCTTGTGCCTATTGTGGAGACGGAAATGTCTAAACAATGAGTTGAGGCAGGGTTTCTTACGGTTGACGAGTTAAATAGCTACCATCTCGAGTATAGTGTGCATGGTAGTGACGGGAAACATTATACCGTAGACATGGCTATGAAGCCGTGCACCTGTGAGCAATTTGATAAAGACAAATATCCATGTGTTCATGCAGTAGCTGCTGCAACATTCATGGTTGATAAAGCAGGAAGAGAAGTCCTTATATCAGAATATTGTTCTAAGTACTATTTGGTGGAGCAATGGACTTTGGCTTATCACAGAACAGTATATCCTGTTCCTCATATGTCTGATTGGGTTATACCAGAAGAAGTTAAAGCAATGAAAATACTTCCTCCAGAATTTGAAGTCAAGAAAGGAAAACCGCAACAAACAAGATTTCCATCAGCAGGAGAATCTCGTGGAAGAGGAAAAAGAGGTAGAGGGAGTGGACGAGGCAAAGGGAGTGGAAGAGGGAGAGGCACATGCACAGACACAGGCACAGACACATGCACAGGCAGAGGCAGAGGCAGAGGAGGAGGTATGGCAGCGTATTTTGAATGTGGAAGTGGTTCAGGTGTTTGATTACTGGTATTATTATGTGTTATTTTGATTACTGGATTGCTAGTATTACTATGTGTTATTTTGATTACTTGGTTAACTAGTATTACTATGTGTTATTTGAACTATATATATTTTATGATTATTATCGATATATTTTATGATTATTATCAGTTCGTAGACTAGTTACTTAATATTAATATCAATATTATAAGACTATATTTGATGGTTATTTCAACATTTTAAAAAAAAAATCTTTTCAGTTTCCCAAAAATTTCTCTTAACTATCATTGTTACTGTGTGAATGGTTAGTAAGGAAAATCTACAAAAATACGTATTTCTAGCCAATACGTAATGAAAATGTATTATCGAATGATAATAATAGTGAAAAAGCATCGGTATTACTATAAAAAGCTCATTTTCTTATGGTTTTATAGATGTATTTAACACATTTTCGTATTTAAAAATAAATATAAAAAAAAAAATATTTTATTGGTGGGAGAATTGAGGATTTTTTATGAGTCAAAGGGGTATGAGGGAGAAGGAACTGGTTGTTGAACCACCATCGAAGAAGAGACGACGGCACCGGTGTGAGTTCGTCGCTGTCGTCACCAGTCTCAATCTCGGAGGGAGCGCGGTGGTGCTTAGTAGCGAAGGTGATTTTTCTAAAACGGTGGGGGAGTGAGGAGGCGTGAAGAGTTCAAGGTGGTGATGGAGTTGCCCTCGCATCATTGCAGTGCTCATCTCTTTAGTCTCGCTTTCTCACTCTAACAGGCGACCCACTCACCGAGCGAAACTGTCGTCTTCCTCTTATCAAGTGACGTTTTAAAACTCCCGAAGCAAGTTCGATTATTGTGACTCTCTCTCAGCACTGTGTTTGCTTTAATTCGGGTATTGATTTTTAGGGTTTTCAGATCTGTTTATCCAAGTCAGTTATGATTTAGAAACTATATATGATTCTTTTTTTATGGTATAAATTTGATCGATGCCTAGTAAGCTCACAGAGATCTTATGGTGGAATTATCTGCTTTTCTAGGGAAAATATGAATGTGGCAAAGAAGGAAGAAGATACGCGACGGGAAATTGGGTAAATCCAACATCCTCTGTGTCTCTTGAAATTTGGTTCTGCTCCCATTGAGTACTGTATGATTAGTAGATCACATGTTTTGTTCTGAGACTTTCATTTGATTCTTAAGATGGCAGAGGAATCTAGCTGTGTGGTGGAGGTGAAGCTGAGCAAGAAGAAGAAGAAGAAAGGTATAGAAGGAGAGAAAACAAAGACACAAAGGAAGAAGAGGATGCAGCGAGGTGGATGGGGGAAGACAACACAGGCGGCCCAGAAGCTTAGATCTAGGTTTATTTTTTGGATTTTTAACATAAAATTTAGTTGAAGTCCTCAACTAAGTTTGTTTTGTATAAAAACCCCTAAACTAAGTATTTAATAAAAAAACTCTCATACTAACTTTATTTAGTGAATTAAACCCTCGCCGGTTATAATTACTTGTACTACCGGTAAATCTTCAGTTTAGAGGTTTTATCATTAAACATAATGATTAATAAAATTCAGAATATAATAACATTATCTAAAAATTCGTAACTTAGTTTTTAAACTTGCATTTAAAAAAAAACATTCTGTAACTATATGAGTCTGATTTGTTATCCTTTTAAAATCAAAATTATATATGTGTAAATTTAAAATGTAAAAACCAAGAAAATATAACAAAAATTATCGAAAGATTTACCTGTAATAAAAATTATCAAAAGTTATAAATATAAAAACACGAAAACAGAATAAAAATTATATTATATTTAATAAAAATGTAATAATAAATCTTTAGATGATACTTATTATATTTTGGTGTTTTAAAATTTTAATCTATATATATATATATATATAATGTTGATGTTAAAACAAATCAAACTCATATATTTACAGAAAGTTTGAAAAATGCTAATTTTAAAAATTTAAGTTACTAATTTTTAGATAATGTTATAATTTTTTTTTTAGATTTTTAACGATAAAACCCTTCAACTATCTTTAATATGGGGGTTTACTTGTTAGTTTGGGGGGGGGTTTACCTAAAAAACATAGTTAAGGTATTTTAGAGTTAAAAATCCATTTTACAAGGATGAGAAATCACGCTGATATTTACAAAAAAATTTAAAATGCTAGTTTTGAAAATTAAAATTACGAACTTTAGATAATGTTATTATATTTTGATTTTTTGATTTTTTATGTTTAATGATAAAACCCCTAAACTAAAAATTTACCGGTAGCACTGGTAATTAAGACTGGCGAGGGTTTAATTCACTAAATAAAGGTAGTTTAGAGGTTTTTTCATTAAATACTTAGTTTAGGGGTTTTTATCCAAAACAAACTTAGTTGAAGGGTTTTTATGTTAAAAATCCTTATTTTTTTAATATGGGTTTAGGCTTGTTCTTTTTAAACTTGGGTTACGTATTTTGTAATACAATTTTAATTTATAAATCAATTTTAATTAGAAATCAAATTTAATTTATAAATTGCTATTTCAATATATAATTTTTTCGAATAATATTTTTTTATGATTTAATACAATAAATAATAACAAAAAAAGAAACACTATTAGAAAATATTTAATTGTATACACAAAGTGCTATAATATATAACAATAAGATAGCAATGCAAAAAACTGTTATTTAATGTGTCTGACCTACTATCACGGACAATGATACAATATAGCGTTTTTCGTCCGCTAATAAAAGTCTTTTTTCTTGTAGTGAATCTATCATGTAGATGGTGCATGGAAAGAGCAAGATAAGTTTACGGGATAAGGTT
The DNA here is from genome assembly GCA_932364175.1 of Eruca vesicaria subsp. sativa. Classification (NCBI taxonomy): domain Eukaryota; kingdom Viridiplantae; phylum Streptophyta; class Magnoliopsida; order Brassicales; family Brassicaceae; genus Eruca; species Eruca vesicaria. The sequence continues at coordinate 69,364 of CAKOAT010144155.1, read as the reverse complement.
GGTTTTGTAAATCTTCAAGATCGGATAGTTCAATGATGGGGACGATGATCTTAGGCGTAGTTTATCACCTTTACATGTTGAATGTGAAATTTTGATATGGACAATGAAATGTATGAAGACTCTCCAGTTTATAGATGTAGATTTTGCAACATATTATTCTTAATTAGTGAAGATAGTATCGTCATCTGCTGAATGGTCAACTTTTTTTACACATGAAAACATTCCAATGTAATAAGATTTTCTTCTCAACCTTCAAGATAAGGCATATTTCAAGAACACAAAACATTTGGGTGGATAAATTTGAAAATTTCCATCAGCTATATTTTATGTTTGAATCTTCATCTTTAGATTAGCTTTCCAAATTAGGAAGATCTTCTTCTTCTTAGTTTTCTTTATTGTTGTAAAAAAAATCTTATGTGAAAATTCGCAAAATTTATATGTTCAAGAATTTAAATTTTATTTTTTGCTTTCTAACTCACATTTTTTAATCTTAGATTTTTAGAAAAGTGGACCGGTTTTGATTAGGGATTAAGTGTCTTTGGGTGTGATCTGTTCTTAGAATTACTTTGGGTGATTTGGGTGATCTGGTCTTAAAATCACTTTGGGTGATTTGGATTGAATACATATATGATCAAGTGACCCTCTGAAATGCACATATGACATACCTTCTGAAGGAGTAAAATATTTAAATCCAGTATAATCATAAACCAGAGATGGTTCACTCCGGTTGAAGGTTTTAGCATTTTGAGTCAACAAACATTGACAAAACCGTAAAACGAAAGCCAATCAAAATAGAGCTAAGCCAAAGAAGTCGTGTTCTAGTTGAACAACTCGAGGAAGTAGAAGCCTTTTCGGTGCTTTGGAGTTGCTTTAGGAGCAAACCAAAGACACTTATGTTCTGTCTCTTATTGAAGACAGTAGTGGTTATATAATTGAGGAAACGCAAAACATGGAAAATGCATTTAAAAAAAAAAAAATTGACAGCAAATACATTTAAAAAAAAAAACTTTAATTCTATCAATAATAGTGCCGTATCATATTATTCCTCCGAACTCTCCCCGAATCCAACACTTAAATTATGAATAAATTTAATTAATTTATATAGTAAAGATTTAGTAGATGACACGAGTCACTTCACCACCAAAGCTTCTTCTTTCTTTTGTCGTCTTTGTTGGGTTTGGTTTCGATCGATTCCAGAAATCTGTTCTGGTGAAAAAAAATCTTAGTTTAAAAGAGAAGACTCTCTCTTTTATCTCTTTCAATCTATAAAGGTATCTTCTTCGTGCCATTAAAGAACCTGAGTTTGCTTCATCACAGTGATTCTGAAATCTGTCAAGCTTCAGATTTATCTTTTTAAGGTTTTTCTTAGATTCCTTTTTTTCTTTTCTCTTAATTACGACTAATCTCTGTTATGTTTCTTTTTCTCGTTGTCTAATGATGTTGTCACCTGTAATTAAAAGATCCCATCTCTGAAATTAAATGCACCTCCTAAACTAAAGCTTTGATGACTATGTTTTAATGTGTAACCAAATCAAAGTTTTTTTTAATAGTATTTTCTTTTGCCCATATCACCGTCAGTTTTGAGTTTATTTACTTCCACTAGATCTGAAAAAAAAAATAATAAATAAAAGCTGTTTGTTTTCTATTCCAATGCGTAGGCGTTTCGCTTTCAGAGTGGCCCAGATTGTGTTGGTCAGTTTCTGGGAGAGTGAGTGTTGTATCTGTTTGTTTCTCTGAGCTGTTTAATCTTCTCATTATCTCTGAAAAATATATTTCATTGATTCTTTTCCTGAGGGAAGTTTAGATTTTTATTTACTTATTTGTTTCTCTAAGCGAAGATCATCAGGTAACTGGAGCCTCTCTGATTCTGTTTTTTTTTTTTTAATGTTTGTAGTGCGTGTTCTTGTTGTAGATTTTCAGACTGATTACCTTCTTGTGCATAGCTTAGCTGATAGAGAATCGAGATTTAATTTTCTCCTTATCAAGGGGACACAAAAACTTTTGCTCTTGGTGAGGTTTTTCTTATTCGTTGAAAACTTGAAATTATTGAAATGTTTTTGTTTCTGTATGGAAATTAATTAACTCTAGCTTTGTGTGTAGCTCGGTGAATAATAGAGTTATGGAACATGATTTACCGTCTATTAAATCATGGAAGTCACTTGTTAAGAGAAGAAACAACCCTCAAGAGGGGGTAAGCTTTCCTTTTTTTTTTTTCTTGTTCTTGGTGATTATCTCTGCGTGATTCACGGGTCTGTATATGATGTTTTACACTTTGGAATTTTGATGTGGGAAACTTTGCAGGGTAAGTCATCTTGGAAAATGAAACCGGTCATGGCTCTCATGTGTACAGTGCTTTTGATCTTTTGGTATAAGACCACAAATATTCAGTATGAACAGACACAGGTAATAGTCAAACACTTTTTTTTTTGTTTTTGGTCTTTTGATATGACAATGAGATTCTTGATAAGTAAAACTCTTTTTCTATCTTGGTACATGTGTTTGATTTCAGATGGAAGAAACAGATTATCCCTTTGAGATGGCTAAGGTAACATATTTTAAAACCCTCCTCTTTGTTTTTAATGTTGATACATTGTCAGTGTAAAGTTGATGTGTGTGTGTGTTTCTATTTTACGATTTGATTGTGTTCAGGAATCTGAACCGGTGAGTGAAAAGTTGAAAGGGCTACCTTTTGGTATCATACAGCCTAGATCAGATTTGGAGTTAAAGCCTCTTTGGTCAAGTAGTACTTCGAGGTCAAAGGTTAGTTTTTTTCTGCAATTGAGCTAAAGAGGAATCAAATATAAATGTTGCTAGAGGAGTTTCTGATGTATGTTGGTGTCTTAATAACAGGGAGGAGAAATGACAAACCGTAACTTGTTGGCAATGCCTGTAGGAATTAAGCAAAAGGACAATGTCGACGCTGTTGTAAAGAAGGTAAGTGTACTTTTGTATGTGACAGTTGATGAAATCATATATGCTCAAGAAAATAATATCTTTGTAACTTTGGTTAATATTGTTTGCTGTATTCAGTTTCTTCCAGCGAATTTCACTGTTATTCTGTTTCATTATGACGGAAACATGGATCAATGGTGGGATCTGGAGTGGAGCTCTAAAGCCATACACATTGTTGCACATAACCAGACAAAATGGTAACACATAATGATGTGTTTCTATATTGTACCTATTTAGTTTTTCATATAGTGTAACAATGGTTTTGTTAATCACGATTTGGTTATTACTCAGGTGGTTTGCGAAACGGTTTCTCCATCCTGATATCGTCACCGTATACGATTATGTTTTCCTTTGGGATGAAGATCTTGGAGTGGAGAACTTCAACCCAGAAAAGTAAAATCTCACTTACCCTACTTCACTTGTAACTTTACAACTCAAATAGAGGTGAATTCTTGGTTCCTTAAACAGTCTGATCTCTGCAGATACCTGAGGATAGTTAAATCAGCTGGGCTTGAGATATCTCAACCGGCTTTACATCCAAACTCAACCGAAGTTCACCATAGAATTACAGTCCGGTCTAGAACAAAACGCTTTCATAGGTGACTTCCTGTGAACCACTTGTTAAGGCCTTCTCTTGATGTTTTTCCATTACTTACAACGAATTGGTTACATAATCGCAGACGAGTTTATGATAGTAGAGGCAATATGAAGTGCTCAAATGCTAGTGAAGGGCCTCCATGCACCGGGTAACATTACGAGTTCAGACTTCTGTATATTAGTTGTTCATGCCACTAACTCTCACCTTCTGTGATTGTTTAATGTCTATTTTTCTGTGTGTGTTTCCAGATTTGTTGAGGGAATGGCTCCAGTGTTTTCAAGATCTGCCTGGTTTTGCACTTGGAATCTAATACAAGTAATTTGTTTTTTATCTGCTGCTTAAGCTAAATCTTTATGACATCTTTGACCTATTTTTGATGAAAACTGCATCTTATGTACTGTTGATTTATTGCAAATTTTGCAGAATGATCTGGTTCATGGGTGGGGAATGGATATGAAACTTGGGTACTGTGCTCAGGTAAAAAAGCCAGTTTCTTTCTATAGAACCTTTGATACATCATTCATCAATAGTACTCTCTGTATGAGTCTGTTCTGAAAAATGTTGGTTATAGGGTGAGCGTAGCAAGAAAGTTGGCATAGTTGACAGTGAATATATATTCCATCAAGGCATTCAAACTCTAGGAGGAAGTGGTTATCCCGACAAGAAGGTAATAAATATTCTCTCTACTTCCCACAATATTATTCCCTTGTATATACACGAAACTTAACAATTACTCTTTTCTTTATTTCCACAGAACTCAGATCGCAGTGGAGTCAATAGGGTAAGTCATTTTACCATCCAAAAATCTCATTTCTTGACTGTAAACAACATAACTTTCACACTTAAAAGGAAAAACATTCACACTTTTCTTTATATACAGAGACGCGGTTCTGCAACTTTTGATTCAAGAACAGAGGTGAGTTATTATTATTGTTACTGGATAATGAATCTGTGCTTTGAAATAGTTATTTATCTCTCGAGTGGAAGCATAATGTATGTGTGTGTGTGTGTGTGTGTTGGTGAGCAGATACGGAGACAGTCAACATGGGAGCTTAAAACTTTTAAAGAACGTTGGAACCGTGCGGTTGAGGAAGACAAGAACTGGATCGTCCGGTCTGCATCGACAAGGAACCGTGCCAGCAATAACCGGAGATTTAAGCGGAGTAGTGTGATTTCAAGTTTATTGCAGAGGAGAGCTCAAGAGACTATAAAATAAACACATGAGTTTTTTCTATCAGAGATCAAATATAGAAAAATGTTGTTTTTTGGCATTGTTAATAGTTAATCATCACTCTCTTTGATTAGTGTAGTTTTCAGTATCTTCTTTAGATGTGGCTCAGTCTCTCTTCCATCTTTGATTAATTCCAGTTGATTGAGCATGTTTTCGTATAAAAAAGGGTTCGCGTCGTTATAAAATTGAATTTAACGGTCGACGTGCATTCCAAACGCTTTAATCAACAGAAAATAAATTTTAAAATAAACAAATTATGATAATTGGTGAGGCGTAAGTGAAAATTTATGTCATCTGCTCGTTTCTTCTCCGGTGGCCGGTGCTCGTCGCAGATAACAAAGAAATTATGTAATTTGTAATGTTTTTTCTTCTTTTTGCGGTTTGGTTTTCTTTTTTTGGTTGTTGTTCGTATGTAAATTTTAGACTAAATTTTTTTTTGCATATTTATATAACTAGATTTATCATTAACATTTTACATAATCTTTGAGAAAGTTATTGTAACATCCCAATTTATAATATATATGAAAGATTCTAAAAATTATTTGGTTATCTATTTTACCAACATGCAATTACCTTTACACATCTGTTTAGAACTCCAAAAGTGTAGTTAAACCGGAATACTTGAATGATGAGTGACATATCAAAAAAGTGATTTTCGATATTATGCGAATGAAGCTAAAACACGTGGAAATATCATATAGTGATTGTATGGTCAGTAAACATAATTTTTGAATTTCTGAAAACTCACGCACTCTAGTGCAACGGACGGAGTTTACGGACTGAGAGAATAGGCATAGAGGCTCATTAATTGTGGGTTCAAAGCCTAACATAGACGAATATGGAGTTTTTATGTGGGTTCACACTATTATGGGTAAGAGCATCTCCAAAAAGAGATTCTATTTTAGAGTTTTCAAAACTCTATATATGAAGTTTGAAGGTGTTGTGTTCCAAAAACAAAACTTCAAATTTAACTTTAAAACTATTTGTATTTTGTACTCTGGTCCTTATATTTGTTATAACTAATTCAAATTCATAGAAATTTTATATATAACCAGCACATATATAAAAATACTACAACAATATTAAATGATAAAATGTTACAGTAAAATATGAAATTATTAATAGAATATATAATTAAATATTAAACTATAAATAAAATACCATATTAAATCTTGTAATATTGTTGTTGTCAAGTTCTAATTTTAAAATATTTTAAATCTTATCTTGTTGTTTTTAAAAGAAAATTATGTGCAAATTTTTAATTTATAGAAACAATTTTGAAATATTTATGAGATAATTTTTTTTAAGGATTATAATAATAAACCATAATATATTTAAGAATTATTAATATAATGTATAATTGTAAGGATCAAAATACAAATAAAAATATAAAACTTCAAATTTGAAGTTTTGAAGAGTAACACTCTATATTTGAAGTTTCAATACTCAAAACTTCAAATTTGAAGTTTTAGAGTTCCTTTTTGGAGAACCAAAAACTTCATATTTGAAGTTATAGAGTGTCTTTTAGAGATGCTCTTAGAGCATCTCCAAAAGACTCTTTATAACTTCAAATATAGAGTTTTTTGTTCTCAAAAAAAAACTTCAAAACATCAAATTTGAAGTTTTAGGGAGTGAAACTTCATACTAGAGCATCTCTAAAAAGAAACTTCATTTTGAAATTTCCCAAACTCTATATTTGAAGTTTCTAAGTGTTCTCCTCCAAAAGGAAAACTTTAAAACTAACTTCAAAATTTTTTATATTTTAAATTATGATCCTTATATTTGTCACAATTAATGAAAATTCATAAATTTTTATAAATAATTAACACATATATAAAAATATTACAACAATATTAATTAATAAAAATTTACATTAAAATATAAAACTAGAAATAAAATACATCATTAAACATTAAACTACAAGCAAAATATCACACTACTAGGTTATGCGCGGGAGGAGAGTTATATATATATATATATATATATATATATATAATTTTATGTTTTATTCTTTATTCTGTGTTCGTTTATATATTATAAAATAATATATATATATATATATATATATATATATTGAATTATTGAAACATCTGTAACTATCATATATACAATTAATTTAGCGAGCACTTAAATAAAATAATCATATTTTTTTATTTACAATCACTTTACATAAATAAATCTAATTAATAAATAATATTAACATATATATATATATTATACTTTTAATTTGAATATCTAATAAATGAAGATTCACACTTACATGGTTTATGATCATTTCTATATTTTTATAACAAAATATTTTAAAATATTGATGACATCATTTTTTAATGTGAGAGATTTAATATTTACAATAATTTATCATCATTTAAAAATATTAAATTCACAACTTTTCATTAAAGTATTAAGTTCTCAATACTTGTTCAATGCAATTTTAGAAATAAATATTTATGTATTTTTGAATGGTATTTAGTTTAATTTAAACATCATTAAAATGTATATATATACATTTAATTTTAATATCTACTAAATAATATTTCTTACTCATTAATTATATAATTGTTTGTATCATGCTATAACAAAAAAGTTTAAACTATTAATCAAAAATATTATATGTTAAATTTATAGAAATAAATTTGAAGATTTGTGAGATTTTTTTAAAGATTATAATGATAAATAAGAAAATATTTAAGAATCATAAATAAGATATGTAAATATAAGGATCAAATTGAAAATAAAAAAGATGAAACTTATTTGAAGTTTTGAAAAGTGAAACTTCAAATATGAAGTTTCACTCCCCAAAACTTCAAATTTGAAGTTTTGAAGTTTCTTTTTGGAGAGCAAATATATAACTATATTTGAAGTTATAGAGAGTCTTTTGGAGATGCTCTAATCTTTTATTAAACTTCATATTGAACTTCTAAAAACTCCAAATTTGAAGTTTCATTTTTTTATTTACAGTTTGATCCTTATATTTACATATCTTATTTATGTTTCTTAAGTATTTTCTTATTTATCATTTTAATCTTTAAAAAAAATTATATCTCACAAATCTTCACATTTATTTCTATAAATTAAGCTTTACACATAAAATTAAATATTTTTTTTTAAAAAAAGATTTACATTACTTTAAAATTAGAATTAAACAAAAGAATATTACAAAAAAACTTAATTAATATTATTTTTTAAAAAGGTGCATGAAAACATAATTATTATAGAAATTTAAATATTACAACAACACTAATAATCTAGTAAATATTCCCCCGGAACTCTAAAATTTTCAAATCTAAACAAGTTTTTTTGTAACCAAAGATGATTGTTCAAGACATCTTTTTCGTATGATTCTTTCTTGTTCAGAACGAATGTATTCACGAGTATTAATATCACCGATAGAAACTAAGTTTTTAGAAATATTTAATTTTCAGCTTTTACTTCTTTTAAAGCTAACTTTTTTGTTTCATTTTTATTTGTAATTCAATTATCTATTGTTTGTTTGGATGATATCAAAGTATCAGGTGCCATTTATTACCTTCGGTAGTCTTTCTTTTGAGTTTTGCTTTCTTCGATCCAATAGGACGTGAACTTGATCCGCCATCATGACTATTAAATTGATTGAAAATGAAGGCATTTTGGAGATTGTGATGTCGTAGATAATTTTATGGAATAATGTGGTATTTTTCTTGTAGTTTAATATTTATACTTCTAATTTTTATATTTCAGTGTAAATTTTTATTAATTAATATTGTTGCAATATTTTTTTATATATGTGTTAGTCATTTATCAAAGTTTTTATGAATTTTCATTAATTGTGATAAATATAAGGACTATAATATAATATTTAAATAATTTTGAAATTAATTTTGAATTTTTTCTTTTGGAGAAGAACACTTTGAAACTTCAAATATAGAGTTTGTGAAACTTCATAATAGAGTTTCTTTTTGGAGATGCTCTAATAATCTTGGAGCGTAACGAGTAACATTGCATTCTGTGAGGGGTATAAATTGTAATATCTCAGTTTGTAATATATGTGAAAGACTTAAGAGAATTCATTTGATTATCTAAGTCACCAAAATGCATTTACGTTTTTGGATACACATTTGTTTAGAACTCCAAAGTTAAACATAATTACACTGAAACTAAAACACGGAAAAATATCATATAGTGATGATTCAATAGACATGATTTTCAAATCTCCGAAATATTAACACACCTCACAAACAAAGGTCGAGTGAACAAATATAGAAAATTCATTAGCCATGGACCGTCAGAATTTTACATTTATATAAAACTGTTTTTGAAAGAAATTTAATATTAAAATCCAAAAGTAATTGGAAGGGGCCTAACAAGCTTTGAGCCGTGAATGGATTTATGGTTATGTAATGATTTTGAAATGCTAGTCAAATTTGATTTGAGCATGATCTTTTATAAAATTTTAAGACAGTTTTCAAGTTTTCAAATGTTCTTAGAAGCAGACAAGATAATTGACCAAAGGACCATTTCAGTTTGTTCCCATGTCCTTTCTCTCTCTTTAGAAATTTCAAATTATTTGAAAACTAGAGTCGTTGAATATATATATATATATATATATATATATATTTTAAAGAATATAGCTAATATGTTTATATTTGGCTTCGTTTCATTATATTCTAACGAAGCGACTGATTTCACAACTAAAACAAATAAAGTAAAGAGATCAAAAGGTTGTGTTAAAAAAAAAAGTTGTGTTACAGAAAAGAAAAAGAGATGAAAAGGTATTTACTATTTAGCAAAATAAACTATATACTTATGAATAAATAATTAATAAGACACGGTTTCTAGTGATATAAAGCAGCTTGTCTTCAACGTTTGGCTAATTCTCTCTCTCGGTCCGTGTGCTAAGATCTTGAAATCGATTTCAAGTCTTCTTCTTCTTCTTCAGCTCTAATCTTCTTTAAGCCATGGCTAATCGCTATGATCGGAATCCATTCGCCGAGGAAGAAGAAGTCAATCCTTTCGCTGTAAGCTTTCTTGTAACTTTAGATTTAACTTCTTTTTTTTTTCTTTTTTGGGATTAATCGCTCTCCAATCTTGCTTCTCTGAAATGGGTTTCTCGAATCTTGGTGAATTAATTGACTTCTGTGGAAATCTTGATTGTTATAACTTTAGATTTACCTCTATTTTTCTTTTTAGTTTGCCTTGTTGCTTATTATACCCTGAAAATGAGTTGATTGTAACTCAGGTTTTGTTTAAAACGTTCATTGATTTAATTCAAAGGATTTGTGATGGTTTTCTTTTAAGCAAAATTATGTTTCTTACTGAATTTTGAAGCAATAAAAGTTTGTTTGTTTTTTGTTGTCTTATACATCAAATATAGAATCCTGGGAGTGTTCCAGCAGCATCGAACTCAAGACTCTCGCCTTTACCTCCAGAGCCTGTTGGTTTCGATTATGGTCGAACTGTTGACATTCCTCTTGACAATGACAGATCCGCTACACAGGTTAGAGATAATGGTGGAGCTGATTTGTGATTAGGTGGATCTTGGGAATTAGTTATAAATAAACTTATAATAAAACTTGTTGGGAGTTTTTTAGAATTTAAAGAAGAAAGAAAAGGAACTTCAAGCCAAAGAAGCTGACCTAAGACGACGGGAGCAGGTACTCAACCGCTGAAACATGCACTATTTTAAGCTGTACAAGTTAAAGAAGTGGAGTCTTTGACTCTTATCTTGAAAAGTTACAGTCTTTTTGGATGGCTCTTTTGCAATGATTCAATATTTATATTTTATACATATTTTTGGTGTCATGATCAGATCTCTAAGCTTTTGCATTACTTAGCCGCAACATTGTTGTTATTTTGATTCTTCTTTTTTTTTGGGTTATATTTAGGAAGTGAAACGGAAAGAAGATGCTGCTGCACGAGGTACTTTGCTTATAAAAGTTTAGTGTCTTCACTGTTTTCTCTTAGATGTGTCTCAGTTGATTCATCTCTTTCTTTTTCCTAATTCGTAATCATTAATTGTCTCTCTCTCTCTCTCTATGCAGCTGGAATTACTATTGAGGTGAAAAACTGGCCACCTTTCTTCCCACTTATCCACCATGACATTGCCAATGAAATCCCTGTTCATCTCCAAAGGCTTCAGTATGTCACCTTTGCTACCTACTTGGGTGTGTATTTCGTTGTCCTACTTTTTTACATTTTCATTCTTCTCTGCTCTGACTCTTCTGTTGACACATTTATGATGTGGTTCTTGTTTGGCAGGGTTGGTCCTTTGTCTATTCTGGAATATCATTGCTATCACTACAGCTTGGATAAAAGGAGAAGGTTTGTTTCTTGAGACTATCTCAAGTTTCCTCATTACTTCATAGTTAACTTACTTCAAAGAGTTTGGTTTGTTTTTGTTCAGGAGTGACGATATGGCTTCTTGCCCTTATTTACTTCATAGCGGGTGTCCCAGGAGGCTATGTGCTATGGTATCGTCCTCTTTACCGTGCCTTCAGGTTTGGAGTTCTCTACTTTTCAAAGATTTGAGTTTTAATATTATGTTACTGCGTTTTCCACATTTTTTGTTGAATGTTTGCAGAACTGATAGTGCATTGAGCTTTGGATGGTTTTTCATGTTCTATATGGTAAGCGAGGGTTATTAGCTAATATGGTGGTATTATACATTTTATTCTGGGTAAAATCAAATCTGAAGCCGTTGTTCTTGCTGCAGCTCCACATTGCTTTCTGTGTCTTTGCTGCGGTTGCTCCACCTGTTGTCTTCAAAGGAAAATCTCTTGCGTAAGTTTTTTATTTTTGTCTTTCCTCAACATGTGAAGCTTTTCTCGTCATTGCTTTTTGCAATTTGAGTTTTGGTTCTTTGTTCCTAATCTTCATTGCAAACTCCAAAATATAAGCAGTTTGTTAGCTATTGTTCTTGAAAATTTACTCTTACAATCGGTTTGTCTTCATGTACAGTGGGATCTTACCTGCAGTTGATGTCTTAAGCGGTAATACATTGGTTGGGGTAAGCTCTCTCGCCCTTTGATGATCTTCCAGGATCTTAAAACAAATCCTGAGATAAAGGCATGAAGCTTGATCTTTATCGTTATGGATGTATGGATCATTGACCTTGTTTTGTTCTTTGTGTACAGATATTCTACTTCATTGGGTTTGGGTTTTTCTGCCTTGAATCAGTGGTCAGCATCTGGGTTATTCAGGTCTCTCTCTTCAACCCACATCACTATATTTTCAGTTTGCTGAACATAGTGTTTATAACTTCTAAATCTCTTTTTCTGACAATCGATTTTGGTATGGTTTTGTGTTTTTGTTTGAGTAGCAAGTGTATATGTACTTCCGAGGCAGCGGGAAACAAGATGAGCTGAGACGAGAAGCAGCGAGAGGTGCCCTAAGAGCTGCCGTATGAGCTCTCTGTAATATTTTGGTTCGTACGTAATCTTCACTGTTTCTTTCTTTTGTCAGATTTTCTCTCCCTCTTCTTTCTTGTTTTGTAACTTGTAAGCAAAAACAAATTCGAATTTTCTTTATACTTTGTCATGTAAATCTGTGTTTGTTTAAAAAGTCAGAGTTCAAGTTTATACCCTTTTGGAAATCATTCATGGATTATTTAATCTTTCTAAGAACCCACCTTATTATTCCACACTTTTTATTTTTTGTATTTTTGTTTCTGTAGTCTGATGGCTTTAACTTTAATAGATTCTTGAATTTATGAAAATGTTAATTCGCATGACATCATATGCTGCGAGTAAGAGAAGTACAACAATGTATCGTTATTTGTAACCACTGATGACAAATCAAATGTCGGTTATAAGCTCTGCTTCTTCACGAACTTTCCTTTTTGCCTTTGTTGAACCAGAGAGCAGCAAACTGGGTGATGTAAACCCGGATACTCGTAGTACCTTTGAGAAGAAGTTGTTTGATCTAAGGCAGACGTAGATGGAACTTCCAACGAGTGATGAGATAGATAAGCAAATAAGTTTCATGGCTCAACATCCTCAGATGACTTCGCTATTGCAAAGTTTAACTGATAATCTTTTCCTGAACTTAAATTTTTCTTTAAGATGAAAACAATTAATTTTCTGTCTGAACTTAACAAACAGTCGATACTTTTAGCAGTTTGATCAAATAAAAATTTTAAGATGGCTACGGTTGCTCCATTAGCAAAATTATGATCGGTGGCCAAAGCGGACTTCACGATGAATGTGCAAACCTTCCCATCACTAGGTAAAGAAGTGTTGCCCAAAACTCGAAGGAAATAGTATACTCGCTTCTCCGAGTAGAAACAGACACAAAAACCTGAGAATTCAGTATGTCATCCCCTAGGGTCTTTTTGAGACGACAAGGTCTCAACTTCCAGAGCATAACGGTTTCCAGAGCCGGTATTGAGCCAAGCCAGATGAAACATTGACCTTGGCCTCCAAAATTTTTGAAAGAAGTTACATGTACATAGATTCTCAAAACAAAATTTTTATGCCTCCAAATCCGTTAAAAAAAACAAAATTTAGGTAAAATCGGTTAAAAATCGTCGTAGGTCCCCTAATTCTCAGAACCGACCCTAACATTTCCTAATTATAGAATAAGTTTCCAAACTATGCCAATGTTCTCTAGCAGAGAAGAAAATGCGTTTGCAGGTTTCTTGGAATCCCTTGAAGGCCTACGGACTGAAGAAGACTTCTTATCTTACCTCTCCGAAGATTGAAAAGTGGGCTCTGTGGCAGCTTCTGTCACAAAAGACTCCAGAAAAGAATCCCTGGAAACCCTGGAGGTGGAAAAACGTTAGAGAACATCACTAAATCAGACTACGAAAAAAAAACATATGGTAAACAACAAAATCGAACACTAAAATAGGTTATTTACATCAATCAATCTAACAATTATTTCGTCGAACCGGGTTTTGAAACTCATAAACGACCGGTCTCAGATAGAAATGTCAATTAGGGCCGAAACTCATGGTGCCAGTACTCCCAGCCCTAGAGATAGTGGATTTGGCCTTTATTACATAAACCCAAAAAAAAATTGGATCTTTCAGGGTTAACCTACTTGGACTTTACATGTTTTGAGCTTAAACTCGTTTAGGTAGGGCTGGTCCGAAAGCCTGAAACTTATATTGATTATATTAATTTTTTGGCATTAGTCTTTATTTCTTAAATTATATAAAATTGATGCTCATGTTTAAAAAAAATAATTATAGTATTCTGAAAATTGCAGTAGTGTCAAAATCTATTTTTATCATTATTGCTTATGTTTTAAACAAATTTAGAAATCGTTTCCTATTAAAAATATGTTGAAACACTGATATATACACATACGATTGGAATGATTTGCCGCGATCCATAAACTTTGATATTTATAAAAATTTCTTTTATAGCGATATATATGTAAAAAATTTATATATATATATATAGGTTTTGATGATGATGAGAACATGGAAGTCACTGATGAACATCATGATTTTAATCATACAATTTTTATTGTTTAGAGTTAAAAGAATTTAGATTAATTTCAATTGACTATTATTGTTTAGTTGGTTTATTAGGTAAGAAATTTTTTAATTTTAGATTTTATAAGCATATGGATGATTGTTTTAATTTGGGATCAAATTAATTTTAGTTTTACACTTAATGTATTCAATTTTAATTTATTTTTCTAAAAATCCAGAAAGTCATATAGCCATTTCTGACTAGGTTGGACTTTAAAATATATATAGGCCCAAAAAATTTTCAGTCTGGATTGGACTTAAATAGTAACAGGTTTGCGGGTTTTGGGCAGGACTAGGCTGAGCCAGCCTGATTGACACCTCTAGTTTCAGATTCACCATCCAAGTCTGAATCAATATCCGACCTGTCTAACGATCCAAGAGACACTAGACTCTAAGACCACCTCCAATAGGTGGCATGGTGGGAACTTCAACCGAAGGTGTAGGTGGACGGTTACGAGCAGCCACATCGATTTTGAACTGTTCTTAAAAAAAAATTGTTTCTTCCCTTCTTGTATTATCTTCATCCAACGATCAACTGCTACATCATCGTCGTCATCGGCCCAACAAGCATCCTTCTCCATCCCTATTCTTTTTAGAAGTTCCTTCTCAGCCTCTATTGCTACCAATATACTCTCAATATCATGTGGCTGCAAACTTATTTTCTCCTTAATTCAAATTATTCATATAACATTAATTACCTTAGTTTGACCAAGTTGCTCGTTCATTGCATTCAGACTGTATGCCTTCATTCCACCTTTGCATTTGTACTGCATCTTGCACATCCGCGGGCAATCATCGTGTACATTTTTCACATTTTCTCGAAAATGGTTCCTCAAGCTTGGAATTTCCTTAAAGGCCAACAACTACTCGCAACAAACTACATCATTATTATCAAATTAACGTATTTACTATCCTAAGAAAAAGAAGAGCTAGAGAATACCTCCCAAAAAAACAGGAAAGCTTGTAAATACCCAACTAGTCGGAACCTCCCTTTGCACTTCTCCAATAAGCTAAATACATCCTTCAAGTTGTGTTCGAATGCATACCGCCCCCAAGGGAATTTTAAGCACGCATCGAGGTCATCAACAACAGTCCGGAAGAAACTGTCCACAGGTGATGCTCCCTCTCAAGTCTTTCGGCCTCCAACGAGGATGTTGGCTAAGAAGTACAGAACGGCCATCTTCTGGCGATCCAGACTTGGGTTTCCTTTTATTTCCAACATCTTCTTCTCCACCTCATCGTATGTAACCCTTTCCCCTTCAAAATACTTGTTCATGAAGGATGTACCACCCAACCTCTCATAGTTCGGCGGATACTCATGGCAGTATAGTCCAGAGATAAGTTTGAATTCTCTAAGAGAGTATCGGATTGGGACGCCATTAAAAATAAGCCATAACTCATTCTTCTTCGCTGTCGAAGCTGAACGCAAAACAAGAATCTACATTCCCATCCACTTCTGCTTTCGGTTTTTTTATATGGAAGAAATGTTGGAACTGTGGGTCATCTAAGAACAAGTCCACTTCCTTCTGTTTCAGGATCCTTTGTATATTTGTTAGCGCCGAGTCGATGTAACATTTTCCTGAAAGCTGAACACCCTTATGATACGGGTTTGAAGTAAAGCGGAACTTAAGCGGTTGCATGGCTCCGTCATCTCCGACCTGCAGTGGAGTGAAAACTGGATAACATATGAAATAAACTTCAAGTTTTTTTACCTTTCACAAACGTTGTCAATTGATACAGTTG
Organism: Eruca vesicaria subsp. sativa; assembly: GCA_932364175.1. NCBI lineage: Eukaryota > Viridiplantae > Streptophyta > Magnoliopsida > Brassicales > Brassicaceae > Eruca > Eruca vesicaria. Next base: position 53,386 of record CAKOAT010144155.1, on the reverse strand, counting down.
AAGTTCAACTTAGTTTTAAAAAGTTCTTCATACATTACTTTGTTTCTCAATATTTTGCTTACTCCAAATTTCACTTTGTTTTACACAGTTATACTATCTTTAAGTAATGAATAAAGCAAGGATAAAACCTACCTCTTCATGCGTCTCAATTTGGGTGCCCCCCCCCCTCTCTTCAGCTTCTTCGTCATTTACTCTGGAAACCAATTGAACTCCTTCTCCGACTTCCTTGTCTTTTTCTCCAGATTCCTTGTCTTCTTCTCTCGATTCCTTTTCTTCCTCCTCCCTGAGTTCCTTGTCTTCTTCACCGGCTTCCTTCTCTTTCACTTTATCACTTGATTTTTCTTATGCATCTAGGGGAGCTTCCTCGGTTTCCGGTTTGACAGATTTGTCGATGGTGCTTGCGTTTACTACCTCATCCCCGATTACTTCTCCGCTTCCACATGTAACCACAGCGGTTTCTTCTACTACACTATTAGTCCCGTCTTCTTTTGTCTTCGGATCGACTTGGTTCAACATTATTAGGGTTTTGAGAATGGTGAGATTGAGTGAGAGACAGTGAAACTGACCCAGTGAAACCTTCGAAACATTTCCTTTATTACTAAGAAACATATTCGAAAATTATAAATTATTCTGGAATTAGGGATCCGATTTTTGTGGGCCAGTCTTGGATTCGGGTTTAGATAGTCCTAGGTAGAATTGTAATTACCCAACTTTCTCTTGGTTTTGTTGTCTTTTAATAATTTTTGTGATTTAAATAAAATTTTATTTAATTCACATTTCGGATAGGAGTATCTGATAATAAAATTTTTCGGGCAAGAGCATTGGAGCATTTGATTCAATGGTGAGTCATTCGAGGTAGTTTTGGATTTTAGTCCATTTGGTTTTTGAGCGTTTCAAGTTATTATATTTACCCTTATGGTGTATTTTCACTTGTTCAAAATATTAGAGAAAATATAGATATAAAAGCACAAAAAGGCTATATTCACAAACCAAATGTGTAGCTTTTTTTTTTGTCAAACAAACAAATGTGTAGCTAACTTAAGCTATACACACAACAACAACAACAACAACAAAAGGTAAGAAAAAAAACTGCTCAAGTGTGCAACCCTAACTAAAGAACATATAATTTTTACAGTGATAGTTATTCTTTTTACTTTTTTTCTGGTTTTGGTAAAAATCTATGATGCTTCAATTGCCCTATAGTTTGTTTTTTTCCTTTCTTGAATATAAAAAACTAATAAAATATTAAACGGAAAAAATAAAAAGCAGACAAAAGGCTAAACCCCACGACCGGTTGTTTTGTTGTACTGTCTCAGCGACTCCATTCTCTGCAACTTCATATCCTCATTAAACTTCTTAATAAACGCTTCCACTCGCCGATTCAACTCATCCTGACTCGGTGACGGCTCTTTCCTCACCGGAGACTGGTGATAGTTAGTCCTGTCCCTAAACGTGGCCGATTTTTTGTAAACCGGTTTAGCCTCGCCGCTATCACCTGAATCTCCACGGCTAAAGGTGTCAGATCTCCGGTATAACTGATTGGTCAACGGTGTTGACTTTCCTTGGGTTATCATTTTCCAAGTGTTCTCTAGCGTCTCGTTCTGCTTCGCCTTCCTCACTCTCAACACCGCTCTTCCACCTTCAGAACAAAAAGAAAATAAAAAATTGTATAATAATACAGATCTGCCCCTCTGAATCTTTGACTTCAAACTGCCGACTGACGCCAAGTTTGAATATTCAAAAATAATTTAAATCTACCTAACCGTTAGTTAACATAACGTCATCATCTTCTTCCTTTTGTTTTCTTTTAACGAACTTATTAATTTCGAATTTATTTTAAAATTAATTGATTCTTTTTAAAAAGTATCAGTACCTTTCACCGACTTCTGGTGGCCGAATCTTGAATCCGTCGGAGGAAGATTTTCCGATTCAGTCATCCTCGGCGGCAGATTATTTCGACTTGAAATATCCCGCGGAAACATGACGTCGTCATCTCCACCAGATCCAACCAAATCGGAAATTTCCACCATAATTACAGTCTTAGACTCCGATTCAGTTTCATCTTCCACCATCGTCATCACATCTACTCTCTTCTCTTCCTCCGCAACCTCCTCGTCCTCATATGTAACCACCTCTGGTGGATTCGCAGCTACGAAATTGAATTGCGCATCTGTATCCAAATCCTCTACCTCCAGCATCCGGGGAGAAGCTGAGTCATGAACAATCGGCTCTGTCTGGATCTTATAACGGCCATCATCATCGTCCTCCTGCTCATGGTGGCCAGTGCTCTGGTAATATTTCGAAGAAGCGACGATAGTGATGATGATTCCGTTGGTGAGGATGTAAAGATAGGGCGGTTTCAGCCACGATAGCAAAGAGCTCCATATGATCGGAGCTTGCGATGAGGCGAAATCAACAGCTATAGGAACAGAGAGCTTAAGTAACAGTCCGACGGTGGCGACGCTGCTTGAGATTAGCACCGCCTTGGTTGTCATCAGCCAAGAAACCATTTTCTCCAACTCTCTCTCTTGCTTTTTCTCTTTGTGAATGTTCGTGTGGGGATATGTGTGTACGATTCAACCTCAAGATTATGGTGTGATTAATATAGGGAGGGAAGTCATGAGAAAGTAGCCTTTGATTTGATATCTGCCGTTAGATCTACGCTTGGTTAGATGAGCGGTGAGGATTTATGGAGAGTGATTGCAATATGGGTCCAAGTTAAATACATGAATTTAATTTACATTATCAGGATGACCATAACATTAACTATCACTTTACGTGTTAATATATGTGTAATAAATGTATGCTCACTCTCTATTGAAAGTTACTGGTGGAATTTACAAGTGTACTATATTCTAATGTTCAGATGTTGGTATGATGAATTGGTTAGATAGGTGATAATATCCACTATAAGTGTTTTGTCAAAAAAAAGAAATCCACTAGAAATAAATGATTGTTTATCCATGAATGAACTATGAAAGTCAATCAATAGTTCTAGATTAAATTTATCAGTTAAATATCTGACAATGCCTCCAAGTTTTAATTCCCGCTAATCTTATGCATCATCTATATTTCGTGTATGTTGTTTGTATTTTTATTTCTTTCTGAAGAAATTAGAACATGAGCCTGAAAATGAGATTTCGTAACGACTAGGAGGGAGGTTGTTGATTGGTATTTAGTAGCTTCGTCGATTGCTTTAAAACCAGACACAAACTTTGCAATTTAATTATATTTTGAGAATAGATTTTTATCAAAAAATTAGAGATATAATTTTCAAAATTTCTACACGATAATTTAACAATTTGTTAATAAGTTAATTCATCATTGATAGAATTTAGGTTTTTCTAAACGTCAACCCAAGTTACTTATAACAATTTTATGGAGTATTATTTTATCAAAATATATTGGTTTCCTTATTATTCGAGGAACGGACAATTGATCTACCAACACCAAATCAGATAATTCTATTCAATCAATACGCAAGGCAATAGGCTTTTCGACTGTAAATCAATTGTTTTAGCATCGGTATTCTCTAAACGTTGTCAATTTCCGAGAATAACTATTTATATTAATAGGGTGATATCCTTAAGGACGTTGTTGGGTTAGTGATCTATAGTATAACCAGATTAGTTTAGAGACCAGCAAAGTAGTGTGTGTATATTAGGGCATCATTATTGCAAGGTTCTTAAGGTAAAGTCCTTAACATACATATATGTATATGTATATATTGTATAAGCATATATAATTATAGATTAAGGACTTTACGGAAACCAAAGTCGAAAGTTTCTTAATTAAGGAACTTTTGGCTTTGGTTTCCGTAAAGTCCTTAACCTATAATTATATACGTTTATACAATATATACATATACATATATGTGTATTAAGGATTTTACCTTAAGAACCTTGCAATAATGATGCCCTAAACATGAGTGTGGGGCAAAGTAAAGAGTTACTACTAGTACTTACTAAAGACAGTAAAAGAATTAAACAATGCATTGTTTATTGTAGTGTTGAAGAACAAAAGTCTTGTCGAGGAAAAAAGTGCAAATATAGCTTATGGACTAAGCATGTTGATGTCATATGTGATATATACTATAGTTTCAGTATTACTTTGACCAAGAGCACTTGTTTAAAGGTACGTACTTGAAGGCGTAGGGGACCACCTTTTCTATAAGAGAAATACTTAAATAAATAGAACAACATAATTTTAGGCTTACTACATTTTTTATGAGGTAATTAAATTTTTAAAAATATACTATATTCCAAATTTAAAAATTTGTGCACTTGTGCTCTCAGGAAAACATAAATATTTGCAACTTATAAAATAGATAAACATGCAACTAGTAATAACTTTTTGATGAGGTAATTAAATTTTTGAAAATATACTATTTCCAAATCTAAAAATTTGTGCACTTGTGCTCTCAGGAAAACATAAATGTTTGCAACTTACAAAAGAGATAAACATGAAACTAGTATATATATTTCAGTAACTTATCTATTAGTAATCTGGTGATTAAGAAACTTAAGATATAACCTATTTGCCATTTAATATCATTTTCCAAAACATTAAATATTTGATCGAATAATAAAATCACTTAAAAATTCAATTTTTCAAAAAATTAAATATTTGATCGAACTATAAAATCACTTAAAAATTCATTTTTTATTTATTCTAAAAATCAGTATAAATTATATACATTTGTATTATCAAAAGAAAATATGTAATGTGAAGCATTTTGAAAATTTATCGTGTATTTCTTACTCAGTTTTTAAAATATTACGAACAATGGCTAGTGAACTAAGACATCAAATTTCAGGTAAATGAACGGAGCTTTTTCTTGGGTGATAGAAAATAATAATATGAGAAAAAACATAAATCAACATAATTAGTAAGTAATTAAAGAAAGGGAGAAAAGGTGGAGCTTGCAAGTTACAACGGTCGTATATTGGACCGTATATTTTTTGTGAGCAAAATATTCGACCGTTATCTGATGAAAGTTGTTTCTCCATTTGGGTCGGCAGTGAAGCCCCACACTGCTCGTGCCCAGCTGTATTGCTCAGTGATCCAACTCCAAAGTTTTACTTCGCAACTGGCGCCACAGCTTCCACCATCTTTTTATTTATCTACTGATACATACATATACCAATGTTCTGTTGTTAAAAAAAAAGAAAACATATACCAATTGTCTATTAAAACAATTTTTATGCACTTTTTCTTTTCATATTGTTTAATTTCATCAAGTGTCCTTACGTAACAAGTAGAAAATAAGGGAATCCTGAATCCTTATTTATAATTTATGTAGGTTTATGTTTTTCTAAGAGAATCTCCAAAAGACACTCTATAACACCAAATATTAAGTTTTTGGCTCTCCAAAAATAAACTTCAAAACTTCAAATTTGAAGTTTCATCTTTTTATTTATATTTTGGTCCTTACAATTAATTATATGCTATATTTATGATTTTTCAATACTTTGTTTAACATTTTAATCCTTCAAATTTTTATATTTTATAAATATTTCAGATTTTTTTTATAAACTTAATTTTTATACATAAAACTTTAAAATAAAATTTCTATTATTTTAAAACTAAAATTAGACTTCGCGGATATTATAAAAGAAACTTAAAAAGAAACTTTTTAAAAGGTACATGAAAAGCATAATTATTACATAAATTTAAATATTACAACAATATTAATAGTATGGTAAATTTTCTCTGAAACCTTCAAAATCTCCAAAATATTATCCAAATAAGTGTTGTGTAACTGAAGATGGAGCATTATGGAAATAATGTTATGAAATATGTAATATTTTGTTTGTATTTATTATATAGTTATGTATTTCTATTTACAGTTCTATATTTTAGAGTAAATATTTTTAGTTAATATTATTGTTATGTTTTTTCATATACGTGCTAGTTATTTATAAAAAAATGAATTTATACTAATTATGAAAAATATAAGGATCATAGAGTAAAATAAAAATAGTTTTAAAGTTAGTTTTGAAGTTTTGTTTTTGGAGAAGAACACATTGAAATTTCAAAAATAGAATTTTGCAAACTCTAAAATAGAGCCTCTTTTTGGAGATGCTCTAATAGATCAAATGTCCTTTTGATAGCTTCATATTTGTAAATCAAGCCTTCACTCACCTATTAATTGCTATAGAAATAGCGTCCGCTCGATATGATACGTGGTCCTGATCCTGAAAACATCATTATCGGAATATCCAGTGTGTCGAAGGAAAAAAAAAAGAAATAGTTATAAAAGTCTCTTAATAATGTTTTGAGCAAAAAAAAAAAAGTCTGCTAATAATGTTTTGGAGTTTTAAATATTTGAGAAGGACTATTTTTAAATGGAACGAAAATTGGAAAGTATAAACGCGTGAAGACTGAAGAGCCCCACTATAACGCTCTTTTTCTTTTTGTAGATTTTGTTGATCGCTATAAACCGGAGAAGATAAAGTATTTTAATTTTCTACGTTTGAAAGGATGAACTTATTGGTCGGTCTACAAAATCACATTGACGTACGTAGGGCTTTTGTATGTGTGTGTATTTTTTTCTCAACATTTCTATATGCTTATTTATATAATTTTTTTTGTCTCCTTTTCCATAACAAAAAATATTATAAGAATATTGAAATTATATTGGTCGCCTGGTTTGGTTCTCGTCAGATATAAACTACCACAAATGCTAATTTCTCTGCATAAACTTTTAGAAGTTGGTCAAAGTTGATGTAAAAAGGTTACTTTTTGGATGAATAAACTAATATTCTTTCAAAAAAATGATATTGGTAAAAATACTGGAATCACAAAAAGGTTGCGAAAATAATAAAGTATGTACAACAAATATGAAATGGAATGTCATGATACAAAATTTTGTTCCGCAAGTCTTTTTGTGAAGTACAAACAGAAAATTGAAACATGAAATTTCTGTTTGATATATTGGTATTTTCTGGAGAATTATGTTTTAGTATAATGAACGTATATACAGTTCTTTCGTTCAGCTATACACCATCTTTCTGTAAATTAATTTGTTCATTGGCTGATACATTATCATCGTTCTAATATAATAGTATGCAGTGTTATAAAATTCGATACAAGCAATGTCTAGACCCCCGCCTAATCGACAAATCAGTTATAAACGAAACGCTTTTCAAACCGACTTTTTAAAAATCAATTTATGCGTTAAAAAAATCGGTGTAGACGCTGATAATATATGACTTCAATGGTTCAAATTAATGCTCAAATACACTGACAATAAGACAGCTTCTCTATAACATTTACTCGTAATGTTTAAGAGATATAGGTATTTGAGATAGAACGCGAGACAAGTCACACAAAAGTAACAAAACGAAGGAATTTTTGTTAGCATACATCTCACTAGAGCACATCCCGTAAACTACAGTTGTTTAGTATGTTATGAATCCATGTACATGTATATGTATCTGTATAATTTAAAAAGTATATAATAAACATTATTCGATGACAACTACCACAACCCAAATCATGGCTGGTTTTAGCGTGAGGTGTCGCAAATAGTTGCACCAGAAGCTCAAATATAACAAAGTTTCGTTTTTCGTTCAGTTTAGTTTATCATTTTAAAAGATATTTTACATACATTTTCGTAGAAATAGCGAAAGAGGAAAACGACAACAAGTTTCAACCGTTACGTTGACAAAAGTTTCGACTGATAGGTAACTGTCAGTTTCGTCCAACGGAATAGACTGTGTATGTTTTGTCAACATTTAACTCCCTCGCGATTTCTCTCCACGCAATATAGTACTCACACGTAGGAGTTAGATGGTCACATTCTTGTCGCCAGGGTTTAAATGTCCAGACGAGTAAAACTCAACGTGTCGTGTAACGACGTTATGACTGGGACTCATGGGCTAGCGTTCGGGAGTACGTAGAATGCCATTTTGAAGCGGTAATATATATCTCGTGGGTCAAATTGGTTTATGGAGAATCTACTGGAGATGCGTTACTTGTTGCACCGGCCAGAGCTGCTAGATATGACACGTGTAGCTGGTAACGACTTGAATATTGGTCGGAGATCTTCTCGGTTCTTCTTTTAGTGTTTTCGACAGAGATAATGTGAGTAAATTACGGAATGGATAAAACCGACAAAGTATCATAAATGGGATACATACTAATCGTTGACTGGTTCTATTAAAACAAAGAGAGAAAAAGATTTTATACTTTTGTATTTTGATATCAAACATACGACAATATTCGGAAGATAAAATCAGACCAACTGAATATGAAATCGTGTGTTTGGTAAGTCAATACGCGTAAGAGGTATGTAGTCACTTTCCTAATCAATTAAAAGTAGTTTATTTAGATCATGTTCATTTTTGTATTTGATACAACATCTGTTGTAAGTACTGGTTATTTAGTGGATGATGGAACTAAATTGCTGGTTATTCAACTCTCTCGGCTTGGTCGGTGGATAATTTGAAGAGAAACTGCAGAAAATGGTTAGACTCACTCAACAATAGACGGATGGTTGGATTAACTCGCGCAACCGATGGATGAACATAGAACTTGAATCACATAAGAACTCTGTTCGCGACTTTCTAAGAACTCAGTGTATCACTCAAAAGAGAATTAGAGGAAAATCGAAAGAAAAGATGAAAAGGAAACAAACCAAGTAAATTAAAAAAATTAAGAAAACTAGCCATTAGAGTAGTTGAAGGGATATGGTTAAATAAAACTAGCCGTAAAAGAAGTATGCACAACTTCGATAGTGAATTATTTGAAATACATTTATTGAATGACCTAAGGTGGACTACAAGAGAAAAACAACTAAGATTCTTCTGAAATATGATCCATTCAGCAAGAAAAGATAAATTATGAAAACCTTAATCTTGCGGCATTGCTCGTGTGTGTTTATATCTCCTCCTCGTCCTCAGTTCTATCCTTTTATAGCTGACTAGTTTCCTTTATCCTTTCTAAGCCGGCATAATTACCATGTATTTACAAGGTGGGCCGAGTTCAGTTTACTTGATGACTTTGTTCGATGGATGTAATATCTCCAACAATAAGTATCCTCTAGTTCATTGTGAGAGACAAAATCGATCTCAATGAATTTGTAAGAGTAGGTTATAGAAGTAGAGAACCCAGCACCTGTCTTTAAAAATGGTGACGAACTTCCATCTAAGAATTTTGGTAGACTTCAATCTGTTAATCATAAACCGCTCTAGATCCGGTTTAAATTAACCTTGCCATTGAAATCATAAACAAGGTTTCAGTTTACTCCAAGAGTGGAATTGTTGCTCTTGAAATGGCAGGAAGCGTGCCACAAGTTTAGGTCTCCCAAACTTAATGATGATTTCTCTTCGTTTATCATGCCATGAAAGTATAAATAAGGGACCTCCCGCTCATTACTTCACTTCTCTTCGCAAGACAAGGCAGTTTCTCTCTCAAACTCTCTTCTTTCTGAATCCCTTTTACTGTTAGTTTTCTGATTTCCACCGTAAGTTGGCTTTAGTTCTCTGGTTTGCTTCGAGTTCTTCAGTTGTTCTTTGAGACAAATTGTAATCAGTCTGTTGATGCTCGAGAAAGAGGAACGATAAGGCTACATCTCCCAGCCCAGATCCATCTATTTCGGGTGGTTCGATTCCGGTTGACAACCCAATGAGAAAACCTCAAGAGGCTCTGACAAATACTACCATATTTAAATTTGATAAACTTCAACTAGTTCAGTTCACCAAGGATTCATTTCAAGGAGAAAGACATGATGCAATCAACTACTCTGTAGAAGTAATTATATTGTGAACTCTATCCCCGAGAATGCCATAAAGGTTAGCACTTCACACAACATTTGTCACACAACGCGGTAATCGGAGCATGAATTTTTTCTATCAACCTGAGCTCACTGAAGCGGATATTTGTCTGTGAATATCTGAAGGACATAACTGGACGTACATTGAGTCCACTTGGTAAATTTTTTTAAGTGTCACAGAAATCCAAGAGGAAATCAGTGTTTCTCTTTGTTTCACATTTGTTTTTCCAGGACGTGATCCATGGCTGTGGACTCCAATCCTCTTAGGGTATGCTTGCGTGTATGATTCCTGGTTTCAGAAGGATGCCAAGCTATGGCTCCAGATTATCGCTCGACTCTTCACATCCTAGTGCAAGAAAGACAATGCTTCTCTTTCGCAATTGATAACATGATTAATTAGAAATGATGTAAAGATGATGTCCTGGCTTCCGAGATCGACGTTTTGATGAGCATTAGAGTCTTTCAATAGATGACCCAAGCTTAACATTCTGACCGGTCATCCCTCAAAGACTTGTAACTGGTTGTGTCAATTATTCTAAACTAAGATCAAACAAGTAGCCCTTGAGGAACCCCACCAACTGATTCTCGAGTGTTATCGAATACAAAAATTGGTAGATAGTCGTAGTTGTACCTCGTAAAATCATTAACAATTCTGCTAATGATTTTTGTTTGTTGTGCATTCTGTAATTCCTATACCATTGCCTACCCTGAGAAATTCTTCTATAACACTCTAAAAGTTGCAGCTCCCAGTCACAAAATTTGGCCAGACATTAGCAAGGAAAGGATTTAAGAAAATCTCAAGTGTATAGCAAAGAGTAACTTTTTTTTGGCATCGCTTGATCTCTTCATTTCAATTCTTACATGGTTCATCAACTTTCTTTTATTTCTTGGAAGCTGACTGGACTTCAATCATCCCATGTTCAAGAGACCATGGAAGGAAACTAAAGGATCAAAGAAGAAATATGGATAAAGATAACAAAACATTCCCATAGACCTCGATACCGTGAATCCAATGCAGATTCTTGATGAAATGGCATCTCAGATTCTGACAGTTCCCGTTCTGACTGTTAAACCATCTAAGTCAAAGAAGAAGAAAATCAAGTCAGTGAGGAAATATAGGCCAAGTCTGCATCATCTACAGAGAAGAGCACATAGCCAATTGACAAACATTGTTCTCCTGCTGTTGTTAGAACATAAAAATCAACTTGGGAGATTTGCAACACCACTGAATCATTTTGTAGACTTTTGGAAGAGGATTCTTCTTGTAGTCATTTCGAGAAGATCTTAACCCTTTCTTACCTTCAATACAATTTCATGATGTTTTCTTAATTATCTGATTTCGTTTTATTATGTGTGAGTACTCTTTTACTAGGGTTAAGGAGCTCTCATGGGAGATTTCTCAATGTATTAATGATATCATTCAAATTATCATAAGTAGTGACTTTACTCTCTCAAATAAGAGATTCAGTTGTAGTACTTAGGGATCGAATCCACAAAGATTCTAAGATTACACAATAGATTTATAGTCTTCGAAATAAAGCTAGACAGAAAGATTTTAAGTAGTAAATGAAACAGTGAACATGGTAATTGTTCAGTTGGTTTGAATTGAGGTTGTGACAATTGGGGAATTAGCTAGATTCACACATTATCTAGGTATGATAAGTATGCATCTATTTGGGTTATTAGGGATTTATAAATATTAGTAGTTCTCGAACTCAAACTAAAGTATAATCGATCAGCTACACATGTTTAGATTATCTTTGTCTCGATCTATTGATCTCAAATCTCGTATGTTGATTAATAGAAAGTGTCGATCGATTATTCTATAGAAATATTGATCGACACACCTTTCAAAATATCAACCGATACAACTATCGTTGCGTCGATCGATTATTTCTTCTAGCAAGCTTTGCGAGTAGGTTTGAAAGGTTCTCTAAGTCAGTAGACCAACTCTCGTGTGTATCTAGTCAGTTAGATCACACTAGTCTAATTTCAGGTAATAAGTTAAGCTATCACTTGTACCAATTAATCCTAAGATCTCAGTTGAGGGTGATGAATTCTAGGCTTAGCATTAAGAGCAACTATGTGAAGAACACATCTTAGAACACCCTAATAACGGTTCATGTTAACAATACATAATCAACCTTATGAGAAACCTAAATCAAAAAATATGGACTACTCAGACATATTCACAAGAAACCTGGTCATGATGGTCTGAATAATACGTTGAATTAAAATGAAAAGCAAAGAAACAACTAATAGAGTAAAAAAACAAGGGAGTTCAAGATCTTCTATGTTATTAAGTTCCGATCTCTCTCTCCAATCCTAAGCTCTCTCTCCAAAATAGCAAGATTGCCTCTCTCACCAAAAACTAGATCTCTCTAGGTCTGTCGGCTCTATACAAAACCCTAATTATAGCCTAACAGGCGACCATGGACTTCTTGTGCAAATATTAGAACTTTTTGGTAAAACTTGTAATCTTCTAATTTATCATTAATTCGTGGATGCCTTCACCGTCGATCGATGGTGAGGATCAGCTATCGATCGATGTCTCGGGGTGAATGTCGGTCGATATTATGCTCCAATAGTCGACTGCTCATAAAGTCTCCAAAATGTTCCAATAATCATCACTTTCTTCAAGAAAGTACCTGAACCTGTAATTATTCTAAAAAGACTTCAAATGCATATAAAAGGCTTTGAAAACATATTTAAATCATGGTTGAAAGTGGGTAAAATCCATGCTATCCACTGATTTTAGAAAACTAACAAATTAGGGATTTATGATTTGATTCTTTGTTTACTGATGTTCTTAAGGATGAATTTTAGGACGTTCATTGCACCAAAAGTGTTGATTGAATTTCCGAAATGTCAGTAGATGAGCATTCACGCTGTAAAAAAGATTGTCCCAGCTGCTGCAAAATGTTAAATCGCCGAAGAGTCAGTTCTCCTCCTCCTCAGAAGATGCTTTGTGTTGAGGTTTTTGATAGAGTGGAGTTCCAATACCCGAACACTACAAGAAAACACAAGATTTGCTAGGACGGCTTTTCCTCGTAATTACCTAGTAAAGGAGCCTTTACTAGGAAAGTACGGCGAAAGGCGTTTTGTCGTAACACGTTAATTGTAAAGACTTTTTTCTCGTAATTTCCTAGTAAATTTACGAGGAAACATTTCCTCGTAAAAGCGTGGATACACATTTCCTCGTAAAGTTTTCCTTGTACAAGCCTCAAAACCAAATCCTCGTAAAGTCATAGCAACCCTTTTCCTCGTAAGCGAGTCGTAATGCTTTATGAGGAATTTACTTCAAAATTTTTTTTCTCTATTAAAATAAATATAAATAATATATTTTTAAAAATTAAAGAATCCAAATTATAAATAAAAAAAGAAATAAAAAATATTTTATAAATAACTAAATATTTAAGTTTTAAATTCATAATACAATTAAAATGAAAAAAACTAAACTACGGATGGTGCTCGTTAAATTGACGAACGAAGTCGTCATCCCGGCTCGCCAACTCCTCCTCGTCTATGTTGGTCGTCGGTTTTGACTGTGACGGTGGATGTTGGGTTAGATGTCCTCCATTTTCCCATCTGACACGCAACATCTCCGCCAATTACGGGTTTACAACCGCCAAAACGTCCAGGATATCGGAGGGAGAACTCACATGAGATTGCGTCGCCTGCAACTCCGAGCGCAGCTGAGTAGTGACATCGTGCTGTTCCTGAGCATAAGACGATGTCACTGTGGGGACATCGTTAACAGAACCAATCCCGACGCTACGTCCCTTTTTCCTAGGGACAGCCTTTAAATAAAAAGATTAAAAACTTTAATAAAATAAATTAAATAAATAATAAAAATTAATAAGAAAACAAATTATTTATCTCCTCGTAAATCTTATTCACTTCAGGTGTGGATAATATGACGGGTGTCCCAGACTGCTGAGTCAGCTGGGTCTGGCGGTGGTCAACCCGAGCAACAACCTCGTTGTAGATTCGCTCGGATCTAGGATCTAAAAAATGTCCAGCCTTGTTCTGGTGGGTCTTCTCTTAAAGCTTTTCAGAGATGGAAGAACTCCTCTCTCTTTAGCCAAAAAAAATAATTTTAAAAATTAATTAGAAATATATTAATTAGTTATTAAAATATTAATTTACCATGTCTAGACGGATTCCTGCGTAAGGTTTTCGACACCCGGTGTGAAGCATCTTCGTGTTGCCATGCTCGTCTTTTGTCATGCAGTTCTCGGAGTTTGTGTTGGAGGTTCTGATCGACTCCGGCAACCCCCAATATCTGATGAGGCCATCCTACACCGAATATGTGAGACAATCGGGTTTCCCCTTCTTGTAACCATCCACCTGAAAAAAAAATAGTTTTAAAATTATTTGAAGTCAATGATATAAAACTATATAAAATTGATAAATCCACCTGAAAATCGCCCTTCCAGTTGTAGACCATGTCGAGCAATCGCGCTTTGCACTTCGCCTCAAACTCCGTCTTCACCCGCTGGACCAACGATATTTTTGCTGTAACCAGAAAATAGTAGATTAATTAGTTCAATAATATTAAAAAATTTTAAATAATTAAAAAATAAATTAAGTTTATTAATGACTTACGGCGAACGATTTTAACCACGTCTTTTTGGTGTGGCTGGCCGTCTTTTTCCAGTTTGGAGCTGGATCGGGAAAGTATCCCTTGATACAATCAGCGACGCTCTAAGCGCCACATCCGTCAACATTAAACCTGAACAAAAAACAAAATAAAAATATCAATTAAATTAAATTTGTTAATTTTTGGTTAATTAATAAATAAATTAATTTTTTTTTTAAAAAAAATTAAACATACAAAAATATGTTGCGGCCGTCCCGTCGGAGATGATCTAACTCAGGTAACCCTTCTCTGCCTAGCGCTGCCATAATATCCTCGACCGTGTACACCGCAAATGGAGCGTTTGGCGGCACCTCCAAATCGGGATGAACCCCGGCGGCCGGTGAAGGAGGAGGAGGAGGAGGGTGAGGAGGAGGTGGTGGATCAAACCGGGGAACCGGAGAAACTCTCTGAGAAAACTGAGAGTCGGGAACAACATCATCTGGAATCGAAGAACCGGGGGCTGAAGAAGATGATGCGCCTATATGAGGATCAGGCTCACGACCGAACATATCTGCGTAATGACTCCCGTCAGGAGGCGGCCTCGTCTTCTTACCCTTAAGTTTGTTCTGTCTAGGCATCCAAAATTTTAAAAATAAAAATAAAACATAACTATACTAGTATCATTTAAAAAAAAAACACTTAAAAAAACTAATCCAACATAATCTAAATTACTTAAACTAATCATGTAATCTAAATTCCCTAAACTAACCACCTAATCTAAATTTCCTAATCTAATCACTTACTAGGAATTAGAGATTATCTTAAGAGGATTTTGAGAGAAGATTGCTACAAATGAGAGAAATCGGATGGCTCGACTTTATATAGGGAATTTGATTTCCTCGTAACGTCCTCGTAATTTTACGAGGAAATAGCGAGTCCCGCGTTTTCCTTTACAAGGAAATAGCGACGCCCGCGTTTAGGTTTCCTCGTAAAATCCTAGTAATTTTGTTACATGGAAATGTTTTGTAAATCCATAAACTCGAAACCCCAAACACCAAACCACAACTTCCTTAACTTATAACCTCTTCTACAACCAAACTCAAAACCTCTTCTACACCTAAACCCCAAATTCAAATTCATTTTTGTGATTAAACAAACTTAAAACATACATAATTCAAATTCATTTTTGTGATTAAACAAAATTATAAAAAATACATAATTCATTCAGATACATTCTCGGAATCTGTAGAAACATCATCATTTTCGTAAAACTCGTCCTCAACACCTTCCTCCGTTGAGTGATCAGAAACATCTTCGTATTCACGATTATGCGGATCAATAAGTAGGATGTCATAAATTTATGCTCCAGGTTCCTCGATTTAATTGGTGTTTTCTTCTTGTAATGGTGGTTCTTCTCCAGCGATTATTCGTCCTCAAGGTGTAAATTTGATAATAGCTAACCAGTTTATTCCCGAGGTAGTAATCTAAGGGTATGGAATGAAGCAAACTTGATCTGCTTGGGAAGCTAATATGAAAGGCTCGAATTTGTTGTACCTACAAAAATAAAGACAACGTAGAAATTAGTACTCAGAACATGTATGTCAAAAAAAGAATTTGTTGTACCTTCGTCCACCATTGACATCAACTACACCGTTCTTGTAAATCCGAACACCTCTGTTGACAATGGGGTCGTACCACTCACACTTGAAGATAACACATTTCAGACTCATACTTGGGAATTGAACTTCATAAATCTCCTGCAAGATCCCGTAGAAATCTGTTTCACCTTTCACACATATTCCATAATTACTTGTTGCCCGGTGTCTACCATAGTCATAGGTATGAAAAGTATAGCCTCGGGTGAAATACATCGATGATGTAGTGACCTTTGCAACTGGACCTTGAAGTAATTCACGAAACCATGCGGGATAATCAGGATCGTCATAATCAACCTGTCAAAAAGTAATAGAACTACACATTAGACTTACTATGTGGTAATGTATGCATTAATTTTAAGTTATAATACATGTTTCCTCAACCACTTGATAAAGTGTTGATTTTTTCTTTTGTCTAACTCAGTTGTTGATATACCATGGATTGCTTCTTCGACTTGAGTCACAAATTGGCTGTAAAATTATGTTATGTTATTTAATCAATATTTGAATATATATAAGTGTGTATGTTTATATGTTTACCTTTCAAAATAACCAATCAATGGATGCTCGCAATTGAGAAGAATATAAAGGTGTGCACTATGGACGTCTTCATCACTCGACAACCAAACCTCTTTCAATTTCCCACCCAATCGCCCAATTTGACAAAAGATGTCTGGAACATCTTCTTCCATATATGTTGGCACAATACCACCGCCATCATATCTTCTTGGAGCTCGTTTCCTTGTACGTACTTTTGGTGCAAAGTAGTACGATGTGAAATGTGATGTTTCTTCCGTCAAACTTCCCGCAACAATAGAACCTTCAACTTTTGCTAGGTTTTTGGCTTTTCCTTTCAAAGTTTTCATGGCCCTTTCATACTGATACATCCATCCATAGAAACTCTCATCGCATGTACATCTCCAGTGGCAGGTTATACGGTGTAAGAAAGACTGGCCACAATGAATATTGTCTCCCTGACATTCCAAATGGACTAAATCTATCAGTGCATAATCCAAGATACACATTCCGGCTATTGCTAGCAAAATGTATATGTACTTTGTTAAAATGTTTCCAAGCTCTTGCATCTGATGGATGAGTCATCTCGGCGTGCCATCTCATCCCTCCAACAGTCTCCTCAGATTGGTACAATCTTTTCAATCTGTATGTGATTGGTAGGTACCACATCCTTTGGTACGGTACCCTATTACGCCCTTGACCTTTCGGTTTGAATCCTGGCTTCTTACAAAATCGACATTTTTCTAACTTCTCATCATCTTCACAGTAAATCATGTAGTTGTCTATGCAAACATCTATCATCTTCGAGGGCAACCCAAGACTATATACAATTTTCTGAATCTCATAATAAGATTCAGCAGACACATTGTCTTCTGGCAAATACTGTTTAGAAAAGTCTGCCCATGCATCCATACAATTTTTAGGTTGATTGTGATCGGTTTTAATATTCATCATTCTAGCAGCCAACGACAAGTTAGACAGACTTTCTCTACAACCACTGTAAATTGGCTCATTCGCAGCTTCTAACATTTCATAAAACTTTTTTGCATCTAATTTAGGTTCTTCAATTTCATCATCATCATGAGTTACAAATGCATCACCTACCATATCATGAACCCTATCACAATTTATCATTTTTTCCTCCTGGTGATAGCTATTTTCATTATGCAAATGATCAACCGGTCCAACCTGAAAATTGCTATTACTACTGATAGCTTCATTTCTACAACTAGCATCTTCTCCATGTTGATACCAAATATAATAATATGGCATGAAACATCTATTTATTAAATGCTTCCAAACATTTTCACGAGGGCCTAATTTTGTATTGCAGCATTTCCGACAAGGACTAAACATCTTACCACTTTCCTGCGTGAGTGGTGTAGAATCTGCTTGATGCATAAACGTCTCCAACCCTTCGAGAAATCTTTCGCCACTCTCCCGTTATTATCTCTGTGTGAATACATATATTTCCGCAACTCAAAAATGTTTCCAGGACTGGACATTTTTTTTATTTGATCAAGCTTAAAGCTGACTTTTTTTTGGTGTGTTTGAAATGAATCACAAATGGTGGTATTTATAGAAATTTTCGAATCTGAACATTTACTAGGAAATTTCGAGGAAAGGTAGGTACAAAACACGTTTTTAGATTTAAAATATATATTTTCTTGCCAATTCCTCCCTAATTAAAAGTAAAAGAACATTTACTCCTAATTTCGTAGTAATGTTTTACGTGGACTTTACGAAGAAAAGTTTTACTACAAAATTACAAGGAAATGTTCTTTTGCCACGTAGTTTCCTCGTAATTTTACTACGGCCTTGCGAGGAAACAGTTTTCTCGTTTGTTTACGAGGAACTTACTTCTTCTAGTTTTCCTCGTAAAACCGAGGTAATTTCGTCGTAAATTTACGAGGAAAGATTTTCCTAGTAAAATTCCCTAGCAAATGCAGAGTTTTCTTGTCGTGGAAATTCACTATTTTGGTAAAGGGTCCAGACGCATTGTCAATTTGTTCAGATAGATCGGAGACAGAGCAAGAGGCTTACCAGAGGTTTCATAGATATCATTTCCCAACAAGTACTTAGAAACAGCTTGTGCTGGTGTCATTATGAGTATTTCTTTGTATATCTACCAATTTGTAATATCATCCCCTTATACCATTTTTTCACTGAATGCTTTTTGTCTCTTCGTCTTTTGTCAGTATGCAGTGCAGTGCATTTGAATTTAGGATCGCCAATTACAAAGTCGCTGTAAAGAAGAAGACGACTGACCTCTGCAAAGCACATGATATTGCTAAGGTATAAAATTTAAGGCGCTAAGAAAGGAAGGGAAAAGAATAGGGATGTAAACAATATAGCTTATAAGCCATATGGAGGAGCAATACCCTATATACGAAATTAGTCCAAGTGTCCATCTGGTTCTCTAGCTGTGAAAATTTTGATCTTTCCTTGAGATAAATCACAACGATAATGCCTAATGAAGTATCCGGAAAACACCAAGCCATTAGAGGAGAAGATAGGATAAGTATAAAGGGAAAAGTCACGAGTGAGGTAGAGTAAAACCTTGCTACGTCTGATTCGTTTTGAAAGAAGAGATAGATGAGCTTCTTTAGCCATACCAGTTTAGCTGTGTAAAGACCAGAGCTACAATTAATACGGCTTGAAGGAAAAGAATAAGCAGAAAAAGATTGTGGAAACTAGGTTTAGACAGAAGGGTTTACTTGATGCAAAACTCCTCTCTATGAGAGCTACTTTTACTTCTTAAATCCCAAAGTGAAAAAAATCCATCTCTGGAGTTAGAGACAAGAAGATCTGCAAATAGTTTTAAGAATTTCTTGATGGAAAATATAAAGAAATAAGAGAATTTGCAGGAAACAATTCAGAATTAGTTGGATACGATTACATTGACTTAACCGTTTATGTGTCCTATAAGGACTCCAATACACTTATTCTCCTCAATATTTCATACTTTAATATGCACTCACATTAATAAAGAACTATATCTTAACCTCTTTTGTTCTCACAAACTAGTTAACTAATAATTTTAAGTCTATACTTACAGTTTGATCACCATATGCAGTCAAAAGACAACTATCTCCCTGCAACAAATTGAAACAAAGTTCACTAAATTCAACTAAAATTGCACAACGAAATTAGAAAATTGGAGTAATTACGTTTTCTTCCCTAAGCCAAATTTCTGTCTAAGTGAAGCTTCATGAAATTCTTTTTTTGTACCCATAGTCGTACCTCATTACAAGCTCATCAAGCATTGGCTTGATGACCGGTTAGTTTATAATCATTTAAGGGGCTAAATTCAAGGAAAATCTATTAGTTCAAATGGTAAACTTTGGTTGGTAAAGCCAGTAGGTGTCGAGTTTGAATCTTATGTGCCATTTATTTGTATTGATTTGTTTTAATTCTTTTCAAAAGCTGTTGTCGGGCCAAAAAATTATTGTTGCTTTTGGGCCTGTAGATGTCTGACACGGCTCTGTTTATACCTCTGTTATGTTCTTTCTGTCTGCTTCAAACAACAAAACAAGCTCACATGTATCATCTGAAGAACATCAAACAGAAACCCCCAAATTCCAATTCGAAATTAACGGTTCACATATTGTTTCGTCGATAGTGAGGATCATCATTTTGTTCATCGCCGGAGATTAGTTCAACAGCTCGTCACTAGAGGTGACTTGTAGCTACAGCTTCTTCGCAACATTTTTATCATCAAGATATATTAAATATTTTGATTTAATCACAATTACAAGAAAGACAATATAGTCTTTTGATCACTTAATAAATGTTAGTTGATTTTCAGTTTAAGAGTTATTTTTGAGACAAAAAATTAAAAAAAATTACTATGGGAGAATTTTCCCTATTATAAGTTAGCTAAATAAAAAATAAAATAATGGTTATTAAAAAATTACGCTACATATTTTGTAATAAATATTATTTTTAAAATTTGAAATATATTTGGTAGGATTAACATAGAAAATCGGATATCAACTAAATCATTTACCAAAACTGATTATTAAAAATTATTCAAAAATGGTTTTAAAAAACTAATGAATCATTTCTAAAATCAAAGAAAATTTGACAAATGAGCAAAATATACTCTATTAATTTAGAATCCCATATTTTAATCTTATTAAAAAGTTGTCATTTAAGTTTGGATCTATTCAAATTTTTTTAGAAATAGTTATAACCTTCCTTATTTTTAGTTTATACAATATAACTTTCAAAATGATTCTAACAAATGTAATCATAATTTACAGATCAAAAGTATTATTTATAACCAATTCTAACCAAATGAAATACTAATTACTATAATGACTTGATCTTTTCAGCGTGATCGTGAGCTAATACAGCTTTTCAAATGTAATTATTCATTTGATATAGTTCCATTTTTACTCAATTTTTATTACATGGTCCAAGAAAAACATTTAACTGAATATATTTTTATATATCAAAATTTATCATCATATGAGCTTACCTCTAGTGAGAAGATCAACCCCCTCAAGTCATCTATCACTTTAGTAAGACCCCTACAGAAACAAGAGAACGGGTTAAACTACAGTTAGGAATTGATAAAGAGGGAGGGATGGGGAAATACCTTAGTCTCCCGGAGCATTTTGGCAGAAAGAAGAAGGATCTTTTCTCATCCATAATAGACAAAATGCATTAGTGGTCCATTGGCTGGTCTACAGAATTCCTCTCATCTGCAGGGAAGGCAACAATGCTATAATCAGTTCTCTCAGTTATTCCTACGTTTGCAATGACATGCTTTCTTTTACCAGTAAGCTTATGCAAAAGGATTCAGTTTAGATTTTACTAGATTCTGGTAGGACGACAAGACGGGAGAGAGGAAGATTTGTTGGGTTGCTTGGGACAAAATTACCCAACCAAAGAGTGAAGGAGGGCTCGGTTTTCGGGACATACATGCCTTCACCCAGGCTCTCCTTGCGAAAATTGTCTGGAGACTTGCTTACAACTCCCAATTACCTTTTCTCAAGAGTTATCCTCGGTAAGTATTGTCATAAAACGTCATTTTCTTAAAGTATCTGCTATCTCACATGGCTGGAGTGGAATTCTTCATGGACGTGATCTCCTAATCCAACACCTTGGGAAAGTGATTGGGAATGGAGAAACTACTAATCTATGGCAGGACTCTTGGATCCAACCAGGCGTCAATCTCAAACCCCATGGCCCGGTTCTACTACAAGACAGGGATCTCATGCTCTCTGACATCATGACTAGAGAAACTAGAGAATGGAACCGTGCTCGTATTGACCTTCTGATGCCAGAGCTTACTGTACACATTCTATCTCTTTGACTGAGTCTCCTGAAAGCCCAAGATGCCTTCGTCTGGCCACTCAACAAGTCAGGAGTATACACTGCGAAGTCAGGGTACAATGCACTGATGTCGACAAAATCACAAGCTCCTGCACACTCCCACATGTTGGGGTGGAACTGGAAAAAGAAACTCTGGAATCCGCCACTCCTTCCAAAACTGAAATTCTTCTTGTGGAAAACCTACATAATGCACTCTCAACAGTAGCCAATTTACTAAGGAGAGGCCTTCTCACCAACACGTTATGCCCCCGGTGTGGGGAGATTGAGACCCAGGAACACCTCTTCTTCCATTGTAATTATGCAAAAGAGGTTTGGGCATCCCTGGCCTTCATCTATCAGTGTTGTTCTTGATACCACCTTCGCAGATGTTCTTCAGTCTTCCTATCTCTTGCGGAATCTCCCACCTTATGGGGTTTTGGGGAATGTTTTTCCTTGGATTTGCTGGTACCTCTGGACATCGCGGAACAAACTCATTTTCGAATCTAAATCGATTGCTCCACATGAAGTGGTAATACAATCAATCTGTGCCATGAAAGAATGGGAATCAGCCCAACCAGAACGCTCCTCTGCTTCCCTTAATCTGGCGCTGCTGCCACGACCTCGAGATATTCCGATGACTACAATCTTATGCAACACATACGCTGCTTGGAAAATCGGAGTCCAAATCAGCCGGTCTCGCCTGGATTTTCTCTGATCAGACAAGCTTAGAACTCACACGATCTTCTTCAGGCCAGGAATTTGTATCCTCGTTGTGTATGGCGGAGGCCCTTGAAATTCGAGATGCCCTACTTCACACGGCCTCTCTCAACTTCACCCATATCTGTCTCATAACAGGCTTTCAAGTGCTTGCTCAAACAATCAACAGGAGGACTTCGACGATGGAACTCTTCGGAATACTGTCAGACATCGAGTCTGTCATCTTCTCCACCAATTCCCCTTTTATTTTCTGCAATGTTGTTCACATTTCCCATACGGCCAATGGGCCAGCGGCTCTATCGAAAAAAGCCCAACTGTCTTTTCATTTGGGTGTAAAATTTAGGGCATGACAAGCCCACTATCTTTTTATAATTAATGAAATCGTTTTTTGAACAAAAAAAATCAAACTTTTCTTAAGCATTCAGTTATATAATTCTGTAACTTATCATTTAACACACCTGGTCTGAGTATGTAACCAATACCATTTTTTATAATTTAATAAATAATGTATAGTCATTTACTGTAAATGTTTCTAATGAATAAAATAAACAGTATATCAACTATTTACGATATTCTGAAAATAAAATATAACAGATTTTAATCTTTCAAATTTGCTAACAACCAAATCTCAATAGCTTACATGAAATATAAACTACATATCACATGATTTATTTTTGTTTTATACTCTATTTATGAACATATCTCAAGAAAATCTAAACAAATAGTATGTCAAAAATATGTGTTCCAATCATTTACATAGTTTAGTAGATTAATAGATGGGTTGAATGATTATAAAAGTCTTCAGCTTTTTTTTATAATAAAAAAATGTGGTAAAAATAACAAAAAATTATAAAAAAATCCTATATATATATATATATATATATATATATTATGTTTAGTCAAATATAAAAAATATTTTAACAAAGGTGTTATTTTCCTTTTTTAGAAATTAAAATTTTTCTTTTATAATTAAAATCTTAAAAAAAAAACATCACAAGATATTTTATTAACTATGCAGTTATAATATATGTATTTCGCTTTAAAGTTTTAAATGAAAAATTACAAAATCGTCTCAATAACAAGTTTTTATTTATTTCATAGAAATAAAATATACATTAAACTTACATAACCATCAAATCTACGTACTATCAATGGCTCAGATCAAATTTTTTTTTCACCTTCTTTGATTCTCCACATGAACTTGTAAACAAAGCTTTGGGTCTTAGTTAATGTAGTTTAAAGTAAAAAAAAAGGATGAAATTTGCCAGCAGCAATTTTTAAAATATAATTTATTATAGATTGCATTAAATGAAATCTGATATAGACGATCTTAATTAATATATACTAGATTTTGACCCGCGCTTAAAAAGCGCGGGTATTTTTTTGTTGTTTTTACTTTTTTGTTTTTTGAACAATTTTTTTCTATTTTTTGTTGTTTTTACTTTTTGTTTTTTTGAACATTTTTTTTGAATAAAAATTTATTTTAACTATAAGTGGATAACAAAATCATATGATTTTGATTGATCTGAATAATTAAATGGTTTTATTTTTATTGATAAAAAAGTAAATGATGAAATATAAAAGAATAAGAAAACCAATTGGTACAATGATAATATGGTTCAAATCTCAAATTCTGATTCCCACGTTTTAGAAATTGGATTCCAAACAAAATTTGCTTTGGCACTGCGATCTGAATTCCCAAAATCTTCTACATCAACACGTAATTTGTTATTTTCCATCCATACAAAAAAATTTGGATTTATTTTGATCATTAAGATGGACAAAATGTTTGACTGTTGATCCCTGAAACATATTTTCAAACACAATAAGATTTTGAAGATGTAATTAAAGTCTGCGGGCCAAACAATAATAAAATTATTATACCTTTTCCTAAGTTGGACATTGGTATTGCAATGAATTCAAAGGAACTTCGTTGGCCATATTTCCCGGTTTTGTCTCTGTGAAAAGTTTTTGTAAAGAAAAACTTTCTGTTAAAGCGGCTTAAATAATTCTTCACATCGAGTTATTAGGGTTTTTAGGTACATTGGTTTAGTATATATTAAAATTGGTTCAAATATATACCAATGCTATCGATTTGGTGCAAAAATAGTTGGGCCTGCGAGATACTATAAACGGGCCCAAAAGTATATTGACTAAAAAAACTGACCCTTCAATATTAATTTTTTAAAAAATCGGATTCTGATAAAGTCAAAAGACACAAATTCTGCCGACAATGACCTAATTCTTTTCTCAATAATTCTTTCTGATTAGAATTTCGCTGACCTTTCTTTGTTTGGAATGTGAAGATAGAACAACAAATCAAAAGGAGTAATAAGCTTTTCCCGAAGTTCCAGAATCTAATTCTCAGCCACATCGCCCCTTAAACATGTAAAACCAAAATATAGAAACATCAAATAACACTCGAAACAATGATAAAAAACGGAATGATAAATACTGGAAAAATAACTTACAGTCTCATCAGCGAAAACGAACTCCATGGTCTCCACGGATTGAATGTTTTGTTTCCAAGCGTGTAAAACCTTTACATGAACCAACCATGTGTTTTTCCATGGTTTCAGGTCGTGCAAAATGACCACTTTATCATTAGAACCTCTTGATGCTTGGATTTGCATTTTAGTAGCCATTGTTTTGTTTACTGTTTTGTTTGAAGGTGTGTAGAGATAATCGGAATAGAGTGCTGTCTATTTATAATATAAGGGACGTGCTTAGGTTTTAAGAGAAAACTTGGGGAGAAAGTTGGGGGATATTCTCTATAGTAATGAATATTGATTAGGATTAGTATTTTGGGAAATCCATAAATATAGGTGAACAGAATATATTATCTGCTTAAATCGCCCATTTAATATTGAATATTGATTAGGATTAGTATTTGGAAAATCCATAGATATTCTCTTTAGTCAATAAATTTTGAATCTTACCCGAATATATATGAGTATCCCAATATTATTGTTATTCATAATATTATTGTTATTCATAATCTT
>CAKOAT010144155.1:11206-27714 GCA_932364175.1 Eruca vesicaria subsp. sativa | reverse complement strand
AATTTGCATAACATAATTTGTTTATTTAAGAACTAAGATTGTATACATTAGTATTGGATTAATTTGAATAGAGTTAGTATTTATAAATAACATTTCAGTTAATGTACATAAAATAAGGTTAGGGAACTGGATTGTAGATATGGTTTGCATAGGGTTTGAATAGAGTTTAGGGTATAGGATTATCTGAATAGAGTTTAGGGTATAGGATTATAACATTTGAAGATGTTATAGCCCATTTGCAGATCCGAAATATTGAAGCTTATTTCGTGAAGCCCATTTAATAAAAAGAAAAAGTCCAGTTTTACAATATATTTTTTTTAAAAAAAGAGGCAAATCTTGTAATTTCCTAGAAAGTTCAGGGACAGAAACCAAAACAGTCATCTGCTTTAATAGTATAGATTTGGCTGAGATATTGGTTTAGACTTACTTTCTAAAATCTTACCATCTTTAAGCTATATTTAAGGGTATCTATTTACTATTAAAAGGAGCATATAAAGGATTCTTACCTTGTCCACGTCGGTAGATTTAATTGACCAATAATAGGCTTCTATCTTCCACGTCAGATTCGGTTTATCATTGGACCAGTTTGGTTTTCGGTCTGATTTTTAAATCTGATTTTTGGTTAAATCCTACAAATCAGTTCTTCGCATTCCTTTCGATTTCCCGATCTTCATTCTCTTCTCTTCGGTTTTGCAGATTGATTAAGCCACTCTTTGTTCTAATCAATTCTTTGTTTTTCTCATTCAATGGAATTCTCCTTCCACATTCCTCACATCTTTGTATTTATAGATCTCTATTGATTGTTTGTTTGATTTGGGTGAGATATTAGGGATTTTTGTACGGTGATAGTGGAATGCGGTGGATTAGGGTTTTTGAGTCGACACTTTGCTTCGTTGACTGGAAGAAAGGGACTTATAGAAAACGATTTGATTAGTGTTTGGGCTAATCCAAGACTTCGTCGATTCTTCTTGGACGAAGCTCCCAAGAAGAAGAGTATGTTTTTAAATAAAAGCTGTAGTTTTTTGGCTTAATTTTTGTGATGTCTCAGTGAATCAGATTGGTTGTTGTGTGGATTGCAGATTATGAGAAGTACTTTCCTAAAGCTCCAAAATAAGAACTAAAGGGTGATCAGAAATCTGAGTCTAAAGGTCACTCTCTTCTTCACTTTTTTCAGTATCCTGATTGAAGTTTTTCTTTGGATGTTCGGACAAAGCTTTGAGCTTTCTCTTGGGTGTGAGTGTGACATTTTTTTGTTTGTGATTATTAATATTCCTTTTTTTCATTTTTTGAAATGTGGATATAACCTTACACAACCGCGTTTGCAGAGTGAAGTGAATAGACACATTGAGTTTATGTTTGAGGGATTGTTGAATCTGTCCTATAGTGTTTTTGGTTTTACATTTTACTATTAGTGGTGTTTGAGAGATTGTTGAATCTGTCCTATAGACTTTTACATTTTACAAACCAGGGATGCCTTTTTCCACAAAGGGAATAGGTGAGAAAAGAGGGAAGTTTGCTACGTTGAGTAGATATTCATGGTAGCTTGGCCAGAACATGCTGAACCGGTGGATGTTAGATAATATTTTTCAGTTTCTATGCATTGATATTGAGTTATTATTAAATAGAATGTGGAAATTAAAGAGACTATGTGTACAGATCCTTTGAGGTCTTTTGCTTCATCTCTGGAAATGGGTCTGTGTATATTGGGTTGAGCAAGATTTATTTCAGCGATATTTTGACAGATTTGTATTGAGTTTCCTCATTGATAATTTGCTTGACTAGTGAGTTGTATATATAATTTTCCGTCTGCTTTAGGTTTAGGATAATTCACCATGTTTCTGCTAGTTCAAAACTTCTATGTATATATTCTCCTCATATCTGTTACAGGTGAGACCTCCTTGCTATTTCACTCAGAACCTCACAGACCGCATCCAGAACGGTGGACTGGAGTTGTCTAGGTATATATAAGATGTTTTCTCAGCTTTCGTTGCCATCAACTTTGAATGAAGCGTTGCATTGACTGTTTTAATCACTATGCATGCTATAGCTAAGTGAACATTTCAGTTAGATATTGAACCTCGATTATAATTTATATTTGTTGGCAGGTAAAACCTTCTTTCAAACGAGGTACATCGGCTGCATCGATGAAGAAATCAACAAAACAAGACTTTTTGAAAGATGATGGAAAATCTGGTAAAGCTGTTGGAAACATGGAAAGATGATGTTGTGATATTCGGCTGCGTCGATAAGGAAGGTGATCATGTTTGACTTTGACTAAAGCTTCTCCCAGTATTTCAGCCAATGGTAGCTCTATTTCGTCCAAAGGTTTGGTGTTATTCACAACATCATTAGACGTTTATGGAGTCTAATGAGAGCTTGATAGATGGACTTTTCAGGCATTCTAACTTCAATCTTTGGTGCAGACAAAGTAGATGTTAAAGCTTTTAAAGACACGGAAGCAAATTTTTTATGGAAAGACTACCAAGGCTGAGTTCAATTATTTCTCTTTTTCTACCATTTAAGTCATGAATCTTTAGTCAGTGCATATTTTTCGTTTTATGAATTGAGAAGTTGAAAGTCAGTTTAATATGTTTTGGCAACATTAGCTTCTTATGATGTCTGGACATTAGATCAAAGACAATATCTAAATTATCATATTGATTTTTTAAAGGACCATATACAATATTTTAAATTGTACTTAAAAAGGAAGTACAAAAGTGAATCCTAACCAAAGCAGAAAATCAAACGATCCAAACAAAAACATAACTTCAATTATCGTAACATAATATAAAACATCGCACGAAAGTGGAGTTCAACCTTAGCACAAAAAAAAAACAAAATAAGCTACTTACTCTTCTGAAATCTGAACTATGTTAACTAGCTACAACCAAGAATTTTTTTTCACTTTCACAGCTAAATGAATATATATATATATATATATATATATGGTAAAACAATGAAATACGACAAATAACGTTGAATCCAAACAAACTTTCAAACAAAACATACTTCTAATGAAAAAATACAAAATAAGATTTTACACTAAAAGAATACATGATAAAATAAATAGCAACACAACACATTCAAAAAGCAATAATATGTACTTTAAAGAAAACTCAACCTATCTACATTTGTACTACTTTTTAGACATTTCTGATTTATTAATTATAAATTCATTAATTTGTTTTTAAAATACACAAAACTTTATAAAAAAAAATTAGAGCAACTATTTTGTATCTATTAATTTATCAAAATAATTTGTAAAAGCATTTTCCGCGGGTAGCACGGACAAAGACTCTAGTAGAGTTAATAATATTATAGGTTATCTAAAATTGTATAGGATATAATAATTTTAATATTCTATATAGGTTCAAGTTGGGTCACATACTGTGTTTATGTTTTAATAGTATTGACTAGATTTTGACTCGCATTAAAATGTGGGTAATGTTTATTTTTGTTTTACAAATCGATATATAAATGATTAAAATTATAAAAAAAATATCAAAGCTTTATGTTTGGAAAAAATATTTGAAAACTATCCTAAAAATTATACAAAACATGAATTGAAATACGAAAGGAAAATTTCACTTTTACCTTTCATTTGGTATTATTATGCACGTTATTCTTTTTAAATGAACATTTTCAAAAATACCTAAGTATAAGACTTCGTCAAGGAGATGAAGACATTTATATTCTTGATTTATAAACATAAATAATTATTTAAATAAATACAAAATAAAAATAATTTTTGGATTTCGAATTATAAATTTTCAAATTCGATTTTTTTTAAATGAAAATTATTTTTTCAAAAATTTTAATATCTTTTTCAGATATTCTTTTTCAAATTCAAAAATACTTTTTAAAACTATTTTAATTTTTATTTAATTTTAAGTATTTATTTATATTTATTTAAAATTCTAAACCCTAAACCTCCAAAACCACACCCCTCAAATCTAAATCAGAAATCTAAATTAGTTAATCATAGGGTTATAAGTGTCTATTTACCTCTTTACAACCAATAATAAATATGGTTAAGGTAAAGATGAAAAGAAGTAATAAAAATACTAGTTTAGGTTTTCCATATCTGAATTGATCCAAAATTTTGTTATATGAAGCACCGGATCTGAACCCAATTTGTACCAAAATATATCGGATATCCGAATATATCCAAAAAAATTATATATTTAAATATATTAATTACTTAAGATCTAGAGGGTGATTGTTTAGGATGTAGCTGTAAAGGTTTTATTGTAGAATTTTAATTGTAGATATTTTGATGTAGTTGTAGCAAATGTAGCTATAAAAATTAAATGAGAAAATAATAAAAATGAAAAGATATTCCTACAGCAATATTTATTCTCTACAGCATACAAAATAATGCTTTGGAAAACAAGGGTGCTACAACTATTTTAAATTTTTTTTTAACTTTAGCTTTAAAAACTAAACTAGATTCTCAAGCGTGGGTTTTTTTTTGGTTGTAACAAAATGTATCAATTGATTCGATTTCTATTATATGATAGTTTTATATGTGAAATTTATTTAACTTTTTAGTAGGGTATTTTCATTGAGTTTTTCATAACCGAGTCAGTTTTTGGTTAAACCAAGAATCAGAAAATTAAGTGTTGTGAGAGTATCAAGAATTAAAACACATATTAGATTGAAACCAAAATTGGATGGGTCCATGGCCTAAACCCTAAACCTGCTATTCAAAATCTACCAACCCGCACGCGCCCCACATAAAATACTCATAACCCGCACCCGCCTAACAATTTTTTCAAATTGTTTGACCTGCACCTGCCCCGCAGCAGGTCAAACAGGGCAAGACCCGTGGGTGATGATTCAGATTCGCAACCCTATTTACATCATAAGCATTTGAGATTTGGACCTCACCTATAACCAAAAATAAATTATAAGAATTTGAGTAATTTCTTCTGACATAAAACATAAAATTGAAGGGATGATCAAAACATTGAGTTAGTAGAAACATATTTCCAACTATATAAACAATGGTCATTTAGTATAAAATCGAAACAGAAGTTTACATTTTTAAGGAATACCTCTATATTTCCCAATCTTAGCAAATTGTAGAAGACATATCACCATGCCTTATGTTTCCTGGCTAGCTGTATGAAGAGTCTCAGCAAATTTACCCCAAAGACAACAAACTACTCTCTGACCACTAATAGAATTGCATATCAAGTTATAAATCAATATGTTTATAGGCCTATATCTTTTATATTAAATATATAAAACTTACTAAATAAAAATTTCTAAATCATAAATCTATATAAAACGATAAACTTACATTTGCATCACAAAGAGTTAGTTCCATGGTCTCCCATATGTCTTTCATGAAATGTCGCATGTATAAAGGATTTTGACTTGTATGCGACATGCAGTCTTCCTCGGTTTTATATCGCTCAAGAAAGACAACTGCAAATTATTCGTCATTTTTGTTTTAGGTTTTTCAAGGAATGATGAATATAGTGGTCAAGAGAGGCTATATTTATAATAGGTAGGGACGATATATATTTAGGTTACGCAAATGTAGGATAGAATATTTAGACGATTTTTTAAAAAAATATCTCTTTCGAGGAGAAAGGAATATTTCTTGAAGATATTTTGAATTAGATAGGAAGTTTAAGGTTTAACAGTTAATGGTAATCCAACAACGGTAAATAACGACGATATTGATTGTGGTTTATGGAATCCAACCAAAGAATAAATAATCACGATATTGATTGTGGTTAATCTATAAACTTGTAGATGAAGCAATTTATTTATTATAGTAGGAAGACAATTATAGAAAATAGTTTTTGCAATATTTTCTTAACAAAACGTATCTCTTCCATTAAATGTCACCATGAGAATTATGATATATAAACATATAAAGAAAAAACATGAAATGAAGGACATTTGGATGGATTCTACATTCTCAAATTTCTTAAAAAACATGAAATGATGGACATTTGAATGGATTCTCCATTTTCCTTATATTTGAAATGGTTTTGAGGTATGAAATAAATGATAGAAGTCGTGAGACATTAAAAATGGTTGATATAGTATGCAGAACTCATGAAAATGTTGATATAGACAATACATTATATAATACATTAAAAAATTATATAATACATTAAAAATGTCTACAACTACAACAAATCTTAATATATATAATATAAAGTGTAGTATGAGTTTATATCATATAGTCTTTGAAATATAAGGTGTAGTACAACTGTGTTTTAAATCTTAATATATGAAATCTAGCATCATATCATGGTTAGAGTCATATGAGTTTATAAAGTATAGTTTATAAAGTATAGTCTTTGAAATATAAGGTGTATCATTGATATATATGCATATACCAAAAAATATCAACCAAAAAATTATAATGTTGGAAATCTATATATTGAAATCGTGTAATATAATGCCTACAATCAACTACACGGGCTACAAAGTGTAGGCCAGTGCAGTATGAGTTTATATCATATAGTCTTTGAAATATAAGGTGTAGTACAACTATATGAAAATCTTAATATATGAAATATACCATCATATCATGGTTAGAGTAATATGGGTTTATAAAATATAGGGTCCGATTGGAGATGTGGCTTTTATGGCTTTAGACAATTACACAGTCTTTACAGTCTAAATTTTACCAATCAGACTTTTCTCAACATTTTCTATTCTAAAGTGTCTAAAGTCAATTTAAGTTTCTCTCTCCTCTTTCACGTTATATTTTCTAAAGCCAACTAAAGTGACTTTCACAACAAAATTTGTTTTTTCTTTTTTTTTTCTGTTTACTTAACTACTAATTATTTTTATCCCACAACAACTTTGTAACTTTTATATACATAATTATTAATTTTATCATAAATACTTTTAGTGAATAAATTTTAATTTTTTATTCTTGTTCTTTTAAGATCCATATTGCATTACTTTTGATGTCATTTACATTTTTCTTTACTAAATATATAATTTTACATCATTAAATGAAATATTGAAGTAACATTTACATATTCATAATTTTTAACTATTAATAATACATCATTAAATGAAATATTGAAGTAATATTTACATATTCGGGTTTTTGGATATTTTTATTTATAAAGTAAAAACTATATAGAGATAAATATATATTAAATTTAAAATAAATAATATTTTTATTATATTTAATATATTCGGATATCCGTTCCTTTTTGGTTTTTGGTAAAAAAATAGGAACTATTCGGGTTATTTCAGTTTTGAAAAAACAGATTGAAACAAATACGTAATATGTTTTCGATAATGAATCATAAATAAATATTTATAACAGTCAAAGCTTCTAAAGCTGTAAATACCAATCATGCTTTTAAATTTTTCTAAAGTAACAGTCACAGTCTTTAAAGCCAAACTCTCTACAACCATAATTCTAAAGTCAAAGTCTAAAGCGAAAGTCGTTACCAATCGGACCCATAGTCTTTGAAATATAAGGTGTAGTACAACTATATGAAAATATTAATATATGAAATATAACATCATATCATCGATGTATGATGCATATACCAAAAAATATCAACCAAGAAATTATAATGTTGAAAATCTATAGATTTAAATCGTGTAATATAAGGTGTATAACACAATATAAATGTATGAAATATTGAATGAAATATGGTTATAGTAATTAATGGGAAGAGAGAAAATAATTCGGGTATATGTAATATTTGATATGATTTGTAACAAATGGATATATATATATATATATATATATATAGATGTAAGCCCAAAAATAAATTACAAAATGCCATTAATTAGGGTGTAGACAACTTCTATCAGTCGATTTTTCAAGGGTGTCTTTACTTTTAATATAGTATAGATAAAACATGATTAGCAACTTTTATGGTTGTAGATAGAAAATAAAGCTTAAGTCACTAGCTACATCCCAACCAATCACCCTCTAGAATGTATTAAACATATCCAAGATACTCAAATTTATCCAAAACATTGAAAATAGTTAAAAGTAAATATTCGATAATATTCAAAAATATTCAAAACACTAAAAATAGAAATACCTATTAGTTCTCTATCCAATATCTAAAAGTAATTAATTTCATGTTAATCTTAGATATTTAGCATCAAATATTTAAGTTTATATATTTTATACTATTTTTATTTTTGGACTTTAAGATATATTAAGATCCTTAAACTTGTTTATATAAATGGATATCCGGGCCCAAACTTAACCCGCAGAAACTGAACATGGCTTCAAATTTATAAATAGGTGAATACGATTGAAATCATTAATCCCAAAAACCAAATGCACCTAATACCTAACAAATATTTTTTGTCTTCGATACCTAGGTGCCAGGTTGAGATGGAGATAACAGATCCCTTTAACTCTGTTCTGTTTGTGGTTTCGACGCTGTGATGAACAAGCTTACATCCACCAAATAACCTTTGTTATCTGTTTTTAGATATAATAAAATGGAATTAACGTTTATTAAATACTCAATCTCAAACAGAGGGCTGGGGTAGAAATCCCACAGAACATAGCCCTACCACAATGCATCAGAGACATAGTAGTGAGGAACTTAACATACAAATTTTAATTTCTCAGCAAAGCATCAGTCATTCAGCATATCCCACTTTTTTTTTCGCAACCAACGTCCACCCATCCAAAATTTCGCAGCACAAGTAAGCTCACTCCATTCATACTTACGTTTCACCACTCCTTGCATTGACGCCTTATGTTTTCATTGCCTTCTCTCCAGGGATGTTATGATAACACCGACGATGAGATGCCAAGACTTGGAGCTACAAAAAAAGATTCATCACAAGGTTTTGAAAGCATTTTGCTATCAACAGCAGTGGCCCCATTAATTATGTCATGGTGGAAGGCCACCCAACCAAACAATAACCCGATTAAGGCATATACAAATATATGGACATCAATAAAGCCATGAATAAAATAAATATTACTCGCATTGCTTTCTAACCCTCCACCACCTTCGACCCTCTGCTTTGTCAAATAATTGTATGCACCACTACAAGTTTAAGAACAACAACATAACTAACAACACTAACACTAAGTAAGACTGAACAACAGCTGTACACACAACTCCACGCTTGCGCGGAGCTTGGCTTAGTTCTAAATTAATAGATTAGATATTTAATTTTATTGAGAACCAAAATGTGTCACAAGTTTTAAGCGTGTTAGAATATAATTGAGTTTGAAAACGTGTTTCCAAAAAATAATATTTCCTTTTTATTTTAATACAGTATTTTAATTATTTATTTCATTTAGTTTGAAAACATTGACCAATATATAAACCGAAATCCTTAGTGTAATTATTTACGTGTTGACTATGAATTTTATAGTGATAAAATATAATCTCATAAAGAGATGTACTTAAAATTAATTAATGTTTTCTATGATTCTGATCTAATGTACCTTTTCAATAAAATTAAAGGGGGCAAAGATAGAGTATGGTATAAATGATGTTCATCTACCTACTATATATTTGAATCTTGATTATTCAATTTGTGGCACAAAACTCATAGATATTTTTTTATAGCAGTGTTAATATTATTTATTAATAAGTTAACATTCAGGAAGAAATATCGTTCACTCGGATTTTAGCAAAAGCCAATCTCATAAAAAAGATAAAAAAATAAAAATATATTTAAAATGAGATATAAACTAAAAAATCAGGATACTGGATAACAAGGAACATACTTAATCGAGAGGCTGGAGAAACATCTGGAAAAGCAGGTACAAATAAGTTGAAGGCTTTTGACTAGAAAACTCAAATTTCACAGAAAATCCATCAATTTATATGGCAACTGGTATCTGATTATGTAATGGTTACAAGAAATCTCTCACGACGTCATATGCGGTGTGATAACTATTGTCTAAGATGTGGAAAGTCTGATGAACCAGTAAATCATGCAATTTTTGAATGTTCATCCGCATTGCAAGCTTGGACACTCGCCTCAACAGTATTGTGTCCAAGAATTTTTCTTAGAATGTTTTCACAAATTTGAATTATATGTTTTGGAGGAAGAATGAGATTGAAGACCCATACCTAGACAAGGATCCTTATCCATAGATCATTTGGTATTTATGAAAGGTAACAAATGACAATTTTTAGAAGCATCTCAAGAGATCCAAATGAGTTGGTTAGATATGCAGAGAGTGAATGCAATGCATGGTTTAAAGCAAACACAAATTTCACAGAGAGTCAACCAAACACAAATGAATACTCAAGTCTTAAACTTGCAAGAAATTTTTTTGATGGATGGGTAATAAGCACACCGAAGTATATACGGTTGGGTATGGAGGGATGGTTCAGGATGTGAGCAACTCTTACGGCTGAAAATAATAGAAATTGTATGTCTTTTTGCATACAGAAATTGAGATTTTGATCTATGCGATAAAATTATGCTGCAAAAAAATGTTTGCTAGCACTTTGGAACTGACTACAAGAATTTATTTTCAATGATTCATAAGCTGAAAAATTGACCTAGTTTCTCAACAAAGCTTGGGGATTTTTCTACATTGAAGAGAAGATTCTCAGACTTCAAGATTACCTACATACCAAGATCGCAAAATTGGACTGGAGATAGTTTAGTTAAAACTATTCGTAAATTCTATTGTCAATTGTTTTATTCGGTCTACCTTTCGAGACTCAAACATAAGAAAAATAATATTATTTTTATATTAAAATATAAAAAAACATTTTACAAAAGATAGTTAATATGTTAGTAAAATACTAATGACATGCATATTTGTTTAATGATGATGTGTGTATATTTTTTCTCTTTTTATCTTTTTCCATTGATATATATCTTTGTAACTTCAAGTTACCAAGTTCACCAAGAGGAATAGAGATAAAAAGCTCTGACTTCTCTCTAAGTTTTCTCTGACGCGAATAGATTTTTACGGACGACGGAGTAGGCTTCCACAGCCACTATCGGTCGGGATTTGTGTTCTTCTATCATTTTTTATTTCTTCAAATTTTTATCAGGGGGGGGGGGTGGAGACTCTCTAAACTCTGCGTTGCTGGCTCTGTTTGTCATTTCCTTAAAGATGAAGGTCGTTGGATCTTTTAGGAGTCGGTTTTTATGACCGATTTGTGAGATGGTTCTGTTTTATTTGGAATATAGTCTTGATGACGCTTTCCACTGGAAAGAGTTCAGCCGAAGAAAATGGGTGAGGGGGTCTTAGCCTCCGGCGTGTTCCGGCAAAACAATTGTATGTTTCGTTTTCTTCGACGTTGTCTCGAAGGTTAGGTTATGATGGTGTTGCCGTGTGTCGCATGTCTCCTTGATGGGTGGGTTTCAACACGTGTCTGGATGCGTGGAAATATGTGGCACTGATCGGGTTTAGGAGTTTGGACTTACGACCCAATATTTCTATATTTGTGGTCTTTGTTTTGGGTTTTTTTGTGTAATGTTTTTTGGTTTTTGTTGGATTTAATCCTAATAAATAACAAATTAATAAATAATATATGGTAAAAAGAAAGTTAATCATAGATAACTTAGTCATAGGAGAGAGAAAGTAAATCTAAAGCTCTTCTGCCTCTGGCGTTTGGGCGGCGTGTCTGAGCGCGTGCCGGCGTCGGAGGGTCTCTACCTTGCTGTATTTGTTCATCTATCTCTCAAAATTCATATTAGATAAGGTTTTGGTCTTTCTGGTCTCGGTGTCGCACCAAAAACACGGTGGTAGTTTTGATCTTGCTTCTGGGAAATGGCGGTTTCGACAGTGTTATTTTCTCCAGCTTTTGTTTCTGCGAGGAGGCGGCTTTGATAGCACCAGTTTCGTCGGATTAGGGTTTTGGGAGGAGGCATCTCTTTGTACTGTTCCTCGCCGGCTTGTCTCTCCGGTTATCTCTACGAATCGGAAATACACATGCTTCTCTACCTCTTGATTCCGACTTATGTTACCGCATGAGTTATGCCGAAGATGGAAAATTGATTGAAGGTGGTTATTCATTTTAGTTGATTCGTAGATCCGGTATGGTTGGTTTTGGTTACGTTGTTGTACTCGAGCTGTAGCTTGGTGGTTGGGTTGTTTGTTCCCGTCTCGGATCCGTCTCCGTCGTTGACGGTAGCCGTCGTTCCAATGTGCTAGTTCCGGAGGATGGATGTGGGTTCTCGTTAGGACGCGTGTCCTGGGATTGAAGGGTGTCGTAGAAGGTGTGTAATGGACTTATCTGTTGGTCTTTTGGCAGTGTTTGGTAGGTGGTAGTTAGGAACTTTTTGTTTGGATCTGTATTGTAATGTTGTATTAGGTCTGTTTCAGTTTTGGACCTTGTTCCTTTTATATAATCCTTTGATGGAAAAAAAAAGTATATCGTTGTAACTTCATACTGCAAAAAAAAATCTAACATAACAAAATCAGTTGTATATAAAATTACACAGAAACACAACAAGAATGCCAAGAAACATTAAGGCTTCGAATGGTAAAAGCAGATCAAGCGGTGCAGATCAAGCGGTTCATGCAGATCAAGCAGGAAAATTTATATTTTTCGTGGAAAATAGTTATTTTTTTGCTGACACTTATGTAGAAAAATTTATATTTTTCGTGGAAAATATTGTGTTTTTTGGCGATTAGACATCATGCTTATAACTTTAAAATGATACAAATAATATTAATGTGAACTATATAGTTTGAGTTAATAATTGTACATTATTTATAAAATCAAATAAATATATTTTAAAGTTAAGTGTTTGTAATAAANAGAAAAATTTATATTTTTCGTGGAAAATATTGTGTTTTTTGGCGATTAGACATCATGCTTATAACTTTAAAATGATACAAATAATATTAATGTGAACTATATAGTTTGAGTTAATAATTGTACATTATTTATAAAATCAAATAAATATATTTTAAAGTTAAGTGTTTGTAATAAAACTATTTATTAGTAAAAGGAAAAAAAAAAGGCAGATCAACACCACCAAATATTAGCGGATGGAATCTGCATGCAGATCTCCTGCTTTTTCTACTAAAAGACAAAAAAATTGAACTGCATGCAAATTTCCCGCTTGAACTGTTTTTACAAACAGAAAATGATGAATGGTAAATATAAGGCAGGAGAATTACCTATTGTGGAAAAATTGTTTGATCAGCCTTTGTCCTGCCCCTCCCATTCATAACCTAAGTTGGGTAAAAAGAAGAGTAACCATTAAAATTTAATCCTCTAAATCCCTAGGTCAGTGGTAAGTTATATTATTAAAGAAAGGGAACCGTGTCAGAGAACCCAAAGATTTGTTCTCTATACTCTTTTCAATCTGTACTGGTGGAATCCGAGGAAGCCGTGTGAGACCAAACCGACAAACTATCAACTTGTCGCCACGTCAGCAGATGAACCTCCCACGTTGATTCCTTCTTCTACTCAGATTCCGCCACGTGTGTATTTTCCCTAACGGCTAGTTTTTAGCCGTCTTTTGCTTACCACCAGGAGGGAGAAAGGAAGGTAAACAAAATTTAAAAATAAAAAAATAAAAAAGAAAAATGAGATATTTTTGCCTACGGAAGTTTCGTGGGCTTTCGGGTTCTGTAAAAAAATTAATTTGACTAAAAAGTAAAAAAGAATATCTTAACTATATAAGTACATTGAAGCTAATCTTCTTGTCACACAACTCAAAAGAAAACAGAAAAATCACTCATTTTTCTCAGCATCTTCATTTCTGCAAACATACTTGGATAAATTTGAGTATATATCGAGACAAATCTCAAATTTTCGTTCACACAGACAGAAAAATGGCATTGGGAAAGAAGAGAATAGTCGCCCAGAAATCGAATTTGAAGCAGCGTCGGGGTGTGGAAGAAGAAGGATTAGGGTTAGAGTTAGAGTTGGTTCAGTACAAGAGAGGGTTTGGGAGGAAGAGGGTTCTCATTTCATCAGGTGGCGAGATTTTTGATTCATCTGTCGGAAAAATATCATCCAAGAAGCTCTGCGATGAAGCTTCGGCTGCAGGTGGTCAAAGTCGAGAGCTTGAAGATCTTCCGCTAGATATTCTGGTTAGTTTTTATCACTAACTCTTCCTTTTAATCTTCTTTTTGATTTTTTTGGGTTTGGTTAATTTTTAGATTGAGCTGAAAGTTTGAACCTTTTTACTCCTCTGAGACTCAGAAGTCATTTGAAATGAGAAAGTGTTGGTTAATTTCATCACCTTCTGATTCATAAGTTTTATTCGGATTGACAGTATTTATCAGATTGAGCTGAAAGTTAAAACTTTTTTGTATTGTAAGATTCAAAATCGTGTTGGCGCTATGAAACTTTTAAAAAAATTTATGGGGCAAAAATTTCTCTTTTTATTTAATTATTATTATTATTTTCAAATTTCTGTTAATTAGTTGACGTTTGATGTTAAATTACAGCATATTAAATAGTTTGAGTTGAAAATCGAAATGTTAATATGGTAATGAGATTTATCCTTTTATGATCTCTGGATTCTATTAAGTTCGTTGAGATTTGGTATGATTAGTTATAGATTGAGCTGAAAGGTGAACCTAATCTTGTTGTTTGAGGGTCAATTTCTCTGGGGAACTTTTATTATTGTGAATATTTGACTTCAAACTTTGACCATTTCATATGAGAGTTACTGAATAATTTTGTGATTTTATTATAGGTGAGAATTATCTGTGGGGTCGAGCATGAAGACTTGAAACAACTGTTTCATATTTCAAAGACCGTTAGAGAAGCAGTAAGTAAAATTGGGTAGTAATCAGGATACAAACAGCATTTACTTGATGTTAATCTAATTGG
This sequence comes from Eruca vesicaria subsp. sativa, assembly GCA_932364175.1. Taxonomy (NCBI): domain Eukaryota; kingdom Viridiplantae; phylum Streptophyta; class Magnoliopsida; order Brassicales; family Brassicaceae; genus Eruca; species Eruca vesicaria. The sequence goes on along the minus strand of CAKOAT010144155.1, from coordinate 12,961 downwards.
TCCGTATTTTTATCTGCAGACATTAATAGCAAAGCAGTCTCATTTTGCGTATAGTACACCTCGGAAGACATCTATTTGCCACAATGGCAGATTCGATTTTGACAAACCGTTTGGTTTATGCGATGTTAATGAAGAGATCGAAGCTCCAGGAGCACCATTGCAGAAAAGGTACAACTTTTCGCGGATAAACCGCAACGAAGACGATTCTGGAGTCTCAGTTGCTCTGTTCAAGTGAATAAAGCAACTTGATTTCATGACTTGGTTTCTTCAAGATCTTGATTGAAGAAAAAAGAGAGTTTCAAGTTATGTTCTTGGGTTTTGGTTTGGACAAGTCTCTGTAAATTATTGTTAGATAGGTTTTGGAAAGGCAAGCTTGTAAGGCAAACACTCTTTCGAGGGTTTAAAACTTTTGTGTGTTATGTAATGTAAATACAGTTTATTTGGATTTATTTATAAAGTGAACTAATAAGAGATGAAATATTTTATTTCATAATTTGTTTGTGTTCTTTGATTTCTTCCTAAAAGAGATGAAATATTTTATTTCATAAATGAAACTGAAACGAATTTAAGGGTTCTTTTTGTATAATGGATGTAAATACTGGAAGTATGCAAGGAATAGGGGAAGCACATGGTAACAAGCGGTAAAGAAGCACGTGAGGTTCTGTAGATAAGAGTGATCTCTCCCATCTATAAAACACTCCGTTAAAAAAGATGAAACATATGAGAATTAAAAAGAGAATTCGGCCAAAAAAAGCACCAACTTTGCACGAATGGCCAAAAGAAATCTGTACTCGAGTCTGGCCAAAAGAAACCTGAACTTTTGTTGACTTTATTAGTTTATTAAGAAACTTACGATTGACTCGCCATTTTAACACACCGTTAACGAACCGTTAAGACGGTGTTAACTCGGACGTTAATTGTTGCTGTTAGGATGAAACGACGTCGTTTTCAATTGAGATGAAACGACCACTACAAGAAAACTCGTCCATTACTAGGGCAGGTTTTCCTCGTTAGTTCCTAGTAAATGGCCTTTTACTAGGAACTTACGAGGAAACGCGTTTCGTCGAAACACGTTCATCGTAAAGCCTTTTTCCTCGTAAAGTCGTAGTAACCACTTTCCTCGTAATTTCCTAGTAACCATTTTCCTCGTAATTTCCTAGTAACNTTAAAGAATCCAAATTATAAATAAAAAGAAATAACAAAATATTTTATAAATAACTAAATATTTAAGTTTTAAATTCATATACAATTAAAGAGAAAAAAAAACTAAACTACGGATGTTGCTCGTTAAAATTGACGAACGAAGTCGTCATCCCGGCTCGATAACTAGTATCATTAATATACTAGTATCATTTAAAAAAAAAGTTAAAAAAATTAAATTAACCTAATCTAAATTCCCTAAACTAACCACCTAATCTAAATTCCCTAATCTAACCACCTAATCTAAATTCCCTAAACTAACCACCTAATCTAAATTCCCTAATCTAACCACCTAATCTAAATTCTCTAATCTAACCACCTAAGTAGGAAATAGAGAGAACCTTAAGAGAATTCATAGAGAAGCTTACTACAAATGAGAAATCGGATTGCTCGAGTTTATATAAGGAATTTTGTTTCCTCGTAAGGCCCTAGTAACATTACTAGGCCTTTACGAGGAAATAGCTATGCCCGTGTTTTTATTTCCTCGTAAAGTCCTAGTAATACCATTACTAGGACTTTACGAGGAAACTGCTTTACTAGGAAATAGCTATGCCC
>CAKOAT010144155.1:0-10965 GCA_932364175.1 Eruca vesicaria subsp. sativa | reverse complement strand
TAAATCCCTAAACTCGAAACCCCAAACCCCAAACCACAACTTCCTTAACTTATAACCTCTTCTACAACCAAACTCCTAACCTCTTCTACACCTAAACCCCAAATTTTCAAAACTAAACAACCTAATATAAGTTCCCTAAACTAACCACCTAATCTAAATTCCCTAAACCCTAACCTTAAACCTAAACCCTAAACCTAAAACAACTTCCATAACTTATACCTATACATCTTCCTAAACCCCAAATCACAACTTTTTAAAAAAAAACTAAAAGAAGTATACAGTCATCGGAACGGTTTTTATCAACCCCACATAGCTTTCCTCGAACTATCTACCTGAAGAAAAGCCCCAAGCTATTTCTTTGAGGAAAAGCTACGAGGAGTTGATAAGAAACTATTATGTTGACTGTGAACTCCTTTCAGTTATGAATTGAGTATTTTCTATTTGTTTGGTGTGTNCTATGCCCGCGTTTTTTTCCTCGTAAAGTCCTAGTAATGTTACTACGACTTTACGAGGAAATTGTTTTCTCGTAAGTATACGAGAACCTTACGAGGAAACATGGTTTCCTCGTAAACTCGAAGTAAACTCGTAGTAATTTTACGAGGAATTATTTTCCTAGTAAAGTTTCCTAGTAAATGCTTAGTTTTCTTGTAGTGGACGTCGTTTTAAGCTATTTGAAAATAAAAAGATGTAGACCCCTGGATTCGAATTCGGGTTGATTGGACCAAGTGGCAAGGAAGTTTACCACTAGGCTAGTGGCACATTCAATGTATCTACTAACACATTTAGTTATATTTGGTACTGATTGAATATTAAAAAAATTCTATAAAAACTTTAAAAATCTTTAAAATTTCAAAACAAATGAAAAAGAAAGAATATTTTTATAAAATTAATTTTGATATTAAAATTAAAATAAAATTTTATTTTTCTTTAAAAAATCAGACGGGAACTTATAAAATTTAATTTTTCTTTTAATGTATCTATTAACACCTTTACTTATATTTGGTACTGATTGAATATAAAAAAAATCTATAAAAACTTTAAAAAGTCTTTAAAATTTCAAAAAAATGAAAAAATAACGATTTTTTAAAAAAATTAATTTTAAAATTAAAATAAAATTTATTTTTTCTTTAAACTAAAATTTTGGAAGATTTTTGATTTTTTTAAAGAAAATAAAAATTTATTTTAATTTTAGTTTCAAAATTAGTTTTATAAAAAACTCTTTATTTTTCATTTTTTTGAAATTTTAAAGATTTTTTAAAGTTTTTATAGAATTTTTTTATATTCAATCAGTACCAAATATAAGTAAATGTGTTAGTTGATACATTGAAAGAAAAAATAATTTTTTTATTTTGATTTTAATTTCAAAATTAATTTTATAAAAAAAACTCTTTATTTTTTTCATTTTTTTGAAATTTTAAAGACTTTTTAAAGTTTTTATAGATTTTTTTTTATATTCAATCAGTACCAAATATAAGTAAAGGTGTTAATAGATACATTAAAAGAAAAATAAAATTTTATAAGTTCCCGTCTGATTTTTTAAAGAAAAAAAAAATTTATTTTAATTTTAATATCAAAATTAATTTTATAAAAAAAATTTCTTTTTCATTTCTTTTGAAATTTTAAAGATTTTTAAAGTTTTTGTAGATTTTTTTTAATATTCAATCAGTACCAAATATAAGTAAATGTGTTAGTAGATACATTGAATGTGCCACTAGCCTAGTGGTAAACTTCCTTGCCACTTGATCCAATCAGCCCGGGTTCGAATCCAGGGGTCTACGGCTTTTTATTTTCAAATCGCTTAAAACGACGTCGTCTCATCCTAACGGCAATAATTAACAACGTTAATTTTTTCTGTTAAATTTGTTGACGCAGTGCCAAATTGGCAAGTCAACGAAAACATTGTTAATTAATTCGAAAGTCAATGAAAAGTTTATGTTTTTTTTCGTCAGACCAAAAGTTCAGGTTTCTTTTGGCAATTCGTGCAAAGTTTGTGTTTTTTTTGGCCGAATTCTCGAATTAAAAATGTCTCCTTTGTTACTTAAAACTTATAGTGTTGTGAGTAAGACTTGGGGGTCATGTGGTGACACACGAATATGCTTATGCTAACACTTATGGCACTACCGGAAATGATGGTCCTAAAGGAGATTTGGAGTTAATTTGGAGTCTCTGAAACCTTATAAACAAATCCAAGTAAAAGTTGACATGATTGCTTATATATAAGAGCATGAGAGAATGCAAATTTACAACCTCTTGTTTGATTATAGAGTCAATTTACATACTTGATTTATTTCACAATTTTAACCAACACATAGTCATGCCCACGTGGTAGAATCAGATTGGTCAACTAACTCATGTGGAAGAATTTAGCTCCTTGAAAGATTTGGTTTCATCAACAGAGAAGAGATCACTGGAGTGTTGAGACAGAGAAGGATCCTCATCGCTTGTGTCCAATACAAACGTTGGTTGTTTTGGCTTAGGAAGATCTGTTGTTGAAGTCAGCATTGACATAACCTGTTTGATGTTTGGTCTATCAATAGCTTGATGTTGAACACACAGCAAACCAATATGAGCACATCTCCCTGCTTCAACTGAGTTAGCTGAATCAGAATCAGCAAGATCTTCATCAAGTAGATTCACTCCCCCGGTTTCGCTCCAAGATTCCCATGCCTGTTACAACAAATCAAAACCCCCCAACGAAAGCATGTAAGAATAAAGATAAAAAACTAGACTCCTGCAAAGTGTTTAAGACATGTTCTTACATATGAGAGAAGGTTTTTGCCATCTTTTCCGTAGCTGAAGCTTGAGATCTCCTTTCCAGTAATGATTTCGAGAATCAGAACTCCGAAGCTGTAAATGTCAGATTTCTCAGAAAACGTCCCTGTCCAAGCATACTCGGGAGACATGTATCCTCTGTTCAAAAATCAATTTACAAGTTAGTCAAGTTGAACATAAAGAAAGAGATTTCCACTGAGCATGTTGTAAGAATAGGAGTGGTTTCTTACAGAGTTCCTACAACACTGCCAGTGCTGTCTTGATGTTGCTTTCCATGAAACATTCGAGCCAATCCAAAATCAGATATCTTTGGGTTCATTTTCTCATCCAAGAGAATGTTGCTGACCTTCAGATCACGGTGAACAACTCTGAGTAATGAGTCGCGGTGGAGATAGAGAAGTCCACGAGCAATTCCTTGAATGATATTGAATCTCTTAGGCCAATCAATCTCAAGCTTCTTTTTCAAATCTGTTAGCCAAGTGTAACAGAAACTGATCAGCATAAATAACTTTCTACTATCATGGGAGACCAAAAGGGGCAAGAAAGAGACTTACCAAAGAGAAAATTATCAAGGCTTTTGTTCACCATATATTCAAAAACCAATAACTTCTCTTCTCCATCGATGCAGCACCCCAAAAGCCGGACCAAGTTTCTGTGCTGTAGTTTTGAGATAAGTTTTATCTCGTTCATGAACTCCTCTTTACCTTGTACGGAGCTGCTAGAAAGACGCTTCACTGCTATTTCCTTCCCATCGTGAAGCTTCCCCTGAAGTCAACATAGTTGCAGACAGTCATATAAAGAACAAAAAGTATCAAAGCGAAGAAGAGCTAATAGAAGGAACCATATCTGTTACCTTGTAAACCGTACCGAACCCACCCTGACCGAGTTTATTTGACACGTTGAAATTGTTTGTGGCGGTTTGTAAGGTTTGAATCTCGAAGAAATTTAAGCCTGGGACATGTTCTGATTGAAAATCACTCTTCCAAGCCCCTTCTACATTTTCCTTAGAAACAAGACTTGAATCTACGAATCATAAGTATCGCTGTGTTAGTACAACTTCTGGAATAATAAGCCGAGGAGAGATAAGTTATTTGGACTCTCACCGTTTTGTTTCATTCTGTATCTCCAACACCCATATGCAGCAAGCACCAAGATCAGGCAAATAGAGAGGCTGAGAGTGCCAATAGTGATTGCCTTGATTCGCTTGCTTCCAGCTGAATGGGTCAAAAGAAAACTAAAATATAAACTACACTGCTACCCAAAAATAACATTATCAACACTCAAACAGTTAAGAGATTACATGATGGGAGTAAAAGAAGGGCTCTTTATGAAGGCTTACTCAATTCAGAATGTGCAAGACGAAGGGAAAGAGTCTCTCCTCCGGCAGTAAATTTCACGGTGTCTAAAAGCTCCCGGTCCCACACCAAACATCCTATTCCTTTGATAAACGAAAAGGCTGTGCAAGAACAGTTCCTGAGACATCCCTGGTGGCACTGTTCTTCATTGCTAAAGCTTGCTAATTGGTAAGAATCTGGAGGCTTTATGTTGGAAACATGATAAAAGACGTCTCTATCTTTCCCCTGGGTTTCTTCAGAAGAGTTTTCTTGACAAGATAAGTCTGTGCGTCTCACACACCCACGACTCCAGTTCCCGCTTCTCCACTCTTCATCTGACTTTGGTTCGAACCCTTTCAAGCATTGGCAGATTGGAGTCTTGGACCTCACACACAAACCAAAAGGTCCACATGTACCATAAAGATCACAGGAGCTTACCGGACCTTCAAAGTGCTTAATCCACTTGGTTCCCTCATACCGTTGAATCCTCAATGACCCCTTTGATGTTAGCTTGATGGATGACAAATTGAAATTTCTCAGTACACAAAATGCGAAAACTCCTGTGCCGTTGACTACATCTTGAACCATTCCCAATGGATTTATATATGATTCATCCATTTCTGGTATCCCAGTGAATCTTGTTCCCGCCCAAGGTCCGCTTCTCCAATAAGGTGACGAGCCTTTCCATATAACGCCTTGTGAGGGCACTTGTGGTGTAATCTCAGCTACAAAATCCCCAGGTGATGGATCAGTCTCACTTCTCCAGGAAGTCAACACACGTTTCTTGTTGTGAGGGGTATCATACATCAGAGATGTAAGAGGCAGCATAGTATCACCAAGATGCTCAAAACTCTGCCATAAATAGTTTCCAGTAACATTATCTACGATGACAAGATTGCCGGTGTCTAAAAGCTCAGCACGACACTTGTTAGATGACGTGAGATCTCCTTCAGATGACCACACAGGATCTTGCTTACCATCAAGCAAGACAAGACTTCCATTGCTGCTGATTGTGAGACTCGCCGTGGGGCTGGAGACTGGCTTATCTCTGTTAGCCACCCAAACAATAACCCGAGGAGTGACTTTCTGGAACCAGATTCCAACATACTGATTCCCAGAATTGTTGGTAGTGAAGAAGCCTAGCTCAAAAGATCCACCGGGAGCAGTGATAGTTTGGCCTACTGACAAAGGACTTGATGTGGTTATAGCTGCATAGCCAGAGTTTAAGAACAAGGTTGTTATCAAGAGTAAACATACAACAACACCCATCTTGTGATCTTAGTTTTTGAACAAAAAAAAATTATTTTGGGGAATTTAAAGAATTGAGAGAAGAACTCTATAGGAGAGTTTCATCTATAAACATAGAAACTGGTGAGCCTTCTGCTACCTAAGACACCTAACGTTGACCAAACCAAATTTTAGATCGCATTACTTGACTTTTTCAAAGGCTCTTTATCTTTCTATGGTGCATTAATGTATCACTATCAACTACTAATAATCAATTCTTTTAGTTGCTTTCTATTTTCTATAATTAAACATAATAAAGAGTGAGACGTTGAAACAATCCATTTGCGCTAAGTCTAAATAGAAGTCAAAATTATCTCCAAGCGCTGAAAAATACTTTTATAATTTCACACTTTCCATGAAAGATATTAACGCAGGAAGAGGGTCCATATGCAGAAGTTACCAGGATGCTACGGAACCTTTGCATATCTGAAATATCTCCATCAAGAATATCATTTACTTCATAAAAACTGCAATGATAATAATTATGCATAGATCAGTCTGCTTGAGTAAATCAAGTACAGAACTATCAATTATATAGAGATCAAACAAGATTATAGTTTTGTTGGAAGAACCCAATTAAGAGAAATTTATATGTAACGATATTTTCAATAATCTATTCTTGAAGTTGCTTTCTAATTTCAATTTACATAATTAAACAGAATAAAACAGCGAGGCGTTGAAACAATCCATTTGCGCAAAGTCTAACTCGAAGTCAAGTTTTTCTCCAAGCGCTGAAAAATACTTTTCTAATTTCAAACAGGGAGGGGACCATATGCAGAAGTTACCTGGATGCTACGCAAATATTCCTAAAAGATCTCCACAAAAAAAATATCATATTCTCATACAAACTGTAACCGTAATGAGCACCACGCATATATCAGTCAGCATGAATAACGCAAGTAAAAGCCAGTTTCAAAAAAAAAAAAAAATGAATAACGCAAGTATAGTTGTGCTGTATGAACCCAACTTAAGAGAAATCTTAAGTACCTATATTTTCACAAAAGTCAAATATCTCGGTCAGTCATTTCGTCGAACATAATCAGTGCGCCCCGTACTGAAGAAGCAGTCAACCCTTGTGGTTGGTCATGCTGAGATCATCTGGGCGTAAGCGGTATGATCCAAAGTTTTGCGACTTTAACTGAGAAACTGATGTAAACAACACACAGTTTTTGATGACGCAAAAAATAAAGAAAATAAAGAATTATGAAGATGATGGCCGTGAATAACACTCTGGATTTGTCTCGTGTCTTTGAATATTTGAGCCATAAACATTCTCTGTCTCTCTCGTAGACGGAAAATGTCAAAAACACGTGCGGTTTGGGCATTTAAGCCGACGTACTTCTGAGGGAAGCTCACATTTTTTTTTCCACTTTTATTGAAGTATCTTAAATCTGATGACATTTTCTCGTATAGTAATTAACTTAAATTGTTTTGTATTCACATTTATCTAATCTATTAAGACTGAAGTACAAATAGTACTTACCCCTTATAGTTGCACAAAAATTACAATAGAATGCCACTCCTTTTTTTACTCTTAACCATAAATAATTTTAATAAATGAAATTACAAAATACATAATAAATAATGTTTCCATAAAAAATCTTATGTGATACATCAGATTTCCTAATATTTAGCTAACATAAAAGATTAGAATCTTTCATTTCCTAAACAAATATAAAATATAAAAGCAAAATCAGTGACAAAGTTATTTTGAGGATATGTTTACCAAGATATAGATTTTTTAATTTTTTTAAAAACCTCATAAATGAGTAATTTGAAACCATTAAAATTCAGATTTTTTTTTTGTTAACATATAGAAATAACTTATGTGCAAGCTGGTCACAAGATTTAATTTGTTAAAAAATTGTAACAAAAAATAATTTAATATAATAATAGATTTCATTCATACAATAAAACATGAAAATTTTGAACTATAATTTTAACCAGACACAATATACTTATTAATCGATATAATCTTTTTTAATAATTACATTACTGATCCTAGACACATCCAATTAGAAAAATACAGAAGTACATCCAATAATGTGATACATGGGATCAACAATAAAATAAAATAGTGCAAATATAATTAGNAGAAAATGGTTTGGATTTGGGTAGTACCTATTAAACATAATGAATATTATTTTTCAGAAACCGCAGTATATGCATATGGTTTAGTATGTAAACCAATCTAACCGAAGAAACCAATTAGTTAAAAAAATTAGTATATGCATATGTAAATTTAATAATAATATTAATAATATATATACATAATCTATTTTATTAATATAATATTCATAATCAAAACAGTGATTATAGTATTTTTTATGTGTTTTGAAGTTAAAATGGTAATTTTGTTTTTCTCATTTTCGTCAATTTAAATAATATAGATTTTTTATTTTTATTGATAACTACTCGTGCTAAAATATAATTATATAATAATATTATGATATTATTATTTTCTTACTATTTTAATATTTAAATAAAACATAAAATGTTATATTTAATACTTAAACTAAGGAATATATATATATATATATATATATATATGTTTTAATAAATTTGATTTCTATTTATATAGTCTAAAATTTGTTATAAAAATAAATATAGTTATGGTTTTTTGTATAAAACCGAATAAATCAAAGATCGATGTATATAAACCAAACCAAATCAAATTAGGTATTGTTCCGATATGGTAACTAATTTTCAAAAACGGAAATACCAAAAAACCAAAAACATCAAACCGGAACCTTATCAAAGTCAAGACTGAACATGTTCTCCAAATTATTGTGTGTTTGGAATGTTCTTATTGATATTGTAAAACAAATACCCGCGCGGGCGCGCGGGTCAAAATCTAGTATATATTAAAAGGAAAATATTCATAATAATGCCTTCACACTATATATTTTGAATATGCTAACATGTATTATTTACAATTGTTTAACAATTAATACGTTCACATCCTAATTCTTTTAACTACAATGAACACAATTTGATCGCATTCTATTTTTTCCAACCAATTTATTTTTAGTTCATGCATTTTTAACATTCGTAATAGTGAAATGAAATTAATTAAAATTCTTTTTGTACAACTAATGAATAATATCATTTTAAAATAAATAAATAAAAAATCATTAAAATTTACATCAACTAAAATTATGGAATGAGAATGCTCTTAGAAAATGTAAATATCATATCTTGCCAAACTTGGCTATGGTTGAAGTTTATGTTCACAAAAGCAACAAATAATTGTCATTGGTTATGTATTAAAAAAACTGATTTAAAAACACTACACACGAAGTCGGATCTTTAGTTTAGTTAATTACTGATTTTCTTTACGAAATTTTCATATCATACCAAGAATTAGAAACATAATCAGACTACTAGAAAAAAATCAAAATTCAGAATTTTTTTAAATGGAAATAACTTCGTGATATTGATTGAAAACATAATTAATGTACCAAGTGAAGAGATCACATTATTTTACACGTAACTCTAGTTCTTTTCGCTTGATTGTATAGTGTTTTTACTATAGTTTTCAAGAATTTTTTATAAGAAAATATACGTTATTGGTTATAGCCTACGTCAATTTTGCAACATGCCCAACAATAGTGACACGACATCCGATCATTTTTTATTATTCCTAAAGTATAATCTAATGATTATGAATGTTAAATAAGTTAAGATATTTATTTTACATTTATTCTTTTTTTTATATAGTAGAATAAAAGTAAGTATGGATAAATATATGGATCTAATGAACCAAACCGAACTAGATTTAATTACACACAAACACTAATTAAGTAATCAATTGTATCTAAAATTTTAATATCCAAATAACCAGACTTGAATCTAATACAAACTAAACTATTTTGGATATCAAAATATCTAATTCATAATTACATACAGAAATATATTAATTATTTAAATTTTATATTCAAAAATATGAAAATATCTAAAAATTATCAACATAAGCACAAGTAAATATCTAAAAATAACAGAAAATATTCAAAATACTCATAATATTTATTTGTTCTTATCCAAATATTTAAACTGAACTAAATTTTACGAAAATTTAAATATGTAGTGCTATATTATTCAAATTTTTATGTTTCAGATTATTTTATTTTATTTTATTTTAAGGACTTAAGTATATTTGGGTTTTTGTTAAAAATATGTAATTAAAATAGACATCCGGACTCGAATCTAAATTGAAGTCAAGATGATTCTAACCAAATGTAAACTAAATTTTGTAAATATTCGAATAAGATTTAAAATTTTAACTCAAAAAATCTGAAATCTAAATAAACTATATGAATCTAAATAGATATATGAATATTCATACCTAAAAAATTATACGATAAATCTATAAATACAAGGGCTTTTTGCAGAATTGACCTGAAACTTGAAGTCAACCACAAAACTAACCTCCTTTTTTTGGAACTTTATTTTGCCCAATTCACCCCACAAGTTCATATAATTCACGAAAATGCCATCAATTTGTTTTTTTTTTTTTCGAAAATAACATATTTACTCTCTCACCCTCATCATCTTCAAGTAATTACAAGATTGCCATTGTCATCAATACTCCAACAACCATGAACAACCAATTTTGAAGCTCTTAATGCCTCCAAATTCTATTTACCCTTCTTCTTTCTCGATTCTCATGAACTAAACAACACATTACAACACATATCTCTCACTTTCTCTCCACAATGAGATAAAAAAAACCAAGATTTTGATTCTACATTTTTTAGGGTTCATATAGTCAAAGAAATTAAAGATTCAGGGTGGATTACCTTCGTTTGAGCTCCTGAGTGCTTGATTCTACATTTTCTAGGGTTCATTTAGTCAAAGAAAGTGCTCTCACCAATTGAAGGTATGAAATCGAGTTTTTTTGAGATCTGTTCGTCCAGACGACTGAAATTTCAGTCGTCTGCTTTCGTCCAGTCAACGCAGAAGTTATTTTTGCAATTGACTTTGCAATTTGTTTCCAGAGACGACTGAAATTTCAGTCGTCTACTTTATTTTGGCTACAAAAAAATATCTTAAGAATCTAAACGACTGATATTTCAGTCGTCGTATGTTAGTTTGCATTTGACTAGAAAATTTCAGAATTTTGACTTTCTAGGACGACTGAAATGTAAGTCGTCCTAAAAAGTCAAACTTCTGAAATATTCTTGTCAAATGCAAAACTAACCTTCGACGACTGAAATTTCAGTCGTCTGGATTTTTTTTATCAAACAAACCGAGACGACTGATATTTCAGTCGTCCCAACTAACTGATTTCAAAATCAATTGCAAAAATAACCTCTGTGTTGAGCAGACGACTGAATGTTTAGTCGTCTGGACGACTTACATTTCAGTCGTCTACTTCGATCTCTAATAAACTTTCGTTTTCTTTCTTCTATGTTTGCTAATGTGTTTTATTTTTACTATCTCAGATGATGCATCAGTTACGTGCAGTGTATGGAGAATGGTTGTTGGAAGATGGTTGTTGGAATTTTGTGGTTGATCGTTTCAAAGGAGCAAGATTGTTTTTATTGAATGAAGATTCAACACATGCTGAACT
>CAKOAT010144044.1:108288-139284 GCA_932364175.1 Eruca vesicaria subsp. sativa | reverse complement strand
TTTTGTTAAGCTTTCGAGTTATTTCTCTCGAAACTGTTATCTCCAGAGGTTTCGATCTATTTAGCTCGATCTTTCTTTTTCCCTTTTTATCTCTTTTCAATTTCCTTCATCGTTTTCGCTATGACCCGACCGAAGGAAGGTTCCGGAGAGACAGGAATCTCTGCTTCAGGCGCTCAACTTATGAAGGTAAAACAAGAAGTTGGCGAATCCATGAGGAGGACTGAGAGGAAGAAGAGGGCTAAGGATTCGATAGCCCAAAGAGTTTCCAAACGGACAAAAAGGACCGGAGGCTCTAGTGGGAGCGTACCTTCCGGGTCTCACCTGTCTTCTGTTTTGAGGAGCCAAGAGATTGTGAACCTTATGGTTCAAGCCCAAGGTCAGAAAGAGTTGGCCAGAGCTTGTAAACCCGAGGAGACTCCCGAGATGGCTCCAGAGGGTTGGTTTTGTGTTCACGAGAACTACATTTCCAAGAGCCATCTTAGGTTTCCCCTTCCTGACCTCCTGTTAGACCTCTTAGATCATTATCAACTAGCCCTTTCCCAACTTTGCCCCTCCGTCATTCGAGTGATAAACGGTTTTATCACCAGATCCAAAGAGGAGGGAGTTGTTACTGGGTTAAGCTCCTTAATGAGTCTGTTTTCGATAAAGGAGAGTGCTTCCAAGGATGGTGGTAGCGGGACCTACTACCTTGCTTGTCGTCCCAGGCTGGGTATTTTCAAATTTTCCAGTAGTGACGATGACTGGAGAAGGAAGTATTTTTACGTCAAAATCGATCCTTTGACGGTCCCGGCGGGTCGTAGACTTAGGGCATCGTGGTCTGACGCGTCCGGTTAGGATCTGTTAGGAATGTGTTTGTTGATTTCTCATCGGTTATAGTCTAACAGATGTTCGTTTATATTTGCAGATATCGAAGACCCTGCAGAGCTCCCGAACAAGCTTACCAGAGCTCTTTTCCGAAAACTGCAGCAGACTCCCTGTACTTGGGCGTCGTACACCACTTCGCGAATCGGATCAGCCAGGTTTCCAGACCGATATCACGCTTCCTTCTTAGATCCTGTACCGGTTACAGACTTAGAAGGTACTATGTTTGTTCTTATGTATTTGACGTATACGAGTTCGTTTTAGGATAGATGAATGCTAAAGTGAATTCGGTAATGCAGTTTCCGAAGGTAATTCAGTGGTATCGATTTCAACGGAAGCTAGCACTTCTGGAACTGAGAAGACCAAATCAGCCAAGATGCCTCTCCAACCATCATTCCGAACTAGGGGTAGACCCACGAAAGCAGCCAGTACCTCGCGAGGAAGCGAGAAGAATCAGGGAGGCTCCTTCNTAACACGCCTAATGCTGAAGAATTAGCCCAGGTTACCGAGATGGTTAAAGCTACCAAGGTCGAGCGTGATCAAGCCAGAGCTCAGGTCTCGAGACTCCAATCCGAAGTTGGGAGGCTCGGCTTGAAGTCTGATACTCAACAAGGGAAGATCGAGAGCTTGGAAATCGATGTCAGGGTGAAGAGCAGGAAGATTTCGGAGCTAGAGAGTGCTCGAAAAATTGCAGAACAACATGTCCAAGATTTGATCACGTCGTCTCAAGTCAGCCAGAAGAACAAGGAGGCTGAAGTTAAACTTGCTGTTAGGAGGGGAAAGAAGGAAGTCATCGACGCCTACAATAAAATCTTGATCTCTGTTAAGGAGAAGTTCTCCAGAAAGAAAGATGAAGTTGATCTCCAGATCTACGCTCAAGAGCTTCAGGCTAATACGGAGCTCTTGAAGGACTTGCTATCAAATGAGATTCAGAGTGCTGAAGAGGAGTATAATCGCTTGGTGTCTTTGATGCCGGAGGCTATCTCTGCTTACGAGAAAGCTCAGGTCTCTGACTTCTCGGTCAGCAAACTTCCTCTCCCTCAACTCTCGGTGAGCTCAGGTACTTTCGAGGTTAATATGTTTAATCCATCCTTTTCTGGAGAGTATGGTTCTAATTTAGGTTTGATGGGCCCTGACTTAGTCCCAGTTGATGTGGTCCCAGAGGGTGTTGGTAAGGAGGTGGATGAAGACGTCCCGGGTGACGAGGCAACCGAAGAGGATCGTGATGCGTCGAAGGTTTCTGGAAGCGGTGGTCAAGGAGAATGAGGACCTGGCCTCCTTCTAGATTATTTTTCTTGTTTTTAGGACGTTTGCCCTGCGGGCCTTTGCTTCAGTTTCTGGAACTTATAGCCTGAGGAGGCTTTTAAACCTTAATGATGTTAGGATTTCTTTTGAACCGTTAATGGCTTGAGGAGGCTTTTAACCCTTGTCTTGCCCTTTGGTTTTATTCTTTTGTTTCAAGTTGTGCTTGGTTGTTTAGATCATCAGATTTCGAGTTCCATGACTGGACCAAAATCTTTTAATGACCCAAATTTTTTTTAAGTAGCCTTTGTGGCCATCAGAAACGGCTTATCACGAATCTGAATTCCTTCGAATATTTTCAAGTCTTAGAAACTTCGTTAAAGTATCTGAGTTTCTAGACTCAGATTGGTTAGGACCTGGGCTCATTTGAAGGTTTCTAGACTTCATGTTCGGACTCGTGGTGATCCGGATTTAGGTTCGGATCTGTTGCGCTCTGTTTTTAGACAGTAGGATTTCGAGATCTCAGGTTCAGGTTCAGCGTGACCTGATTTTAGATAGTAGGATTTTAAGACCTTAGGTTCAGGTTCGGCGTGACCTGGTTTTAAATAGTAGGATTTTAAGACCTTAGGTTCAGGTTCGGCGTGACCTGGTTTTAAATAGTAGGATTTTAAGACCTTAGGTTCAGGTTCGGCGTGACCTGGTTTTAAATAGTAGGATTTTAAGACCTTAGGCTCAGGTTCATCGTGACCTGGCTTTACATAGCAGGATTTTAAGACCTTAGGCTCAGGTTCATCGTGACCTGGCTTTAGATAGCAGGATTTTAAGCCCTTAGGCTCAGGTTCAGCGTGACCTGGCTTTAGATAGTAGGATTTTAAGACCTTAGGTTCAGGTTCAGCGTGACCTGGTTTTAGATAGTAGGATTTTAAGACCTTAGGTTCAGGTTCAGCGTGACCTGGTTTTGAATAGTAGGATTTTAATACCTTAAGCTCAGGTCCAGCGTGACCTGGATTTAGATAGTAAAATCGTGAGATATTTGAATGTGGATGTTTTTATTATAACTTCGATGGAGTACATAGTCGTGGAGTTAATAGCTTGAGTTGGGTGTTCCGAACACGTGCCCCCTTTGAGTGTGAAGATGAGTATGTTGAGGTGAGATTGGGGCTGCACTCATGACGGAGTTGCCTACGTACCCAGTCAAGGGATCAAGCCAGACGTAGTTCAATTAATTTTAGGTACCTAATGGTAATATCTTTTGAGATTCATGGCATTCCATGATCGGATTTCGGGTACCCCGGTTCGTACCTTCATGAGCCTGTAAACGCCTGGACGTATCACATGGATGATTTGGTAGGGGCCTTCCCAATTGGTCCCTAGCTTTCCAGCATTCGGCTCTTTGGTATGGTTAAAAACTTTCCTGAGTACCAGGTCGCCTACAACGAATTGCCCGAACCTGACCTTGGAATTGTAATGTCGGGCCATTGCTTGTTGGTAATTTTGAATGCGGAGCAAGGCTTGATCCCGTCGTTCCTCGATGAGGTCGAGGTGATCAGATAGGAGCTGATTGTTAGCTTCGGGATTTGTCGTGCAGAGCTCCCGGCGGAGACTCCCTGTGACAATTTTGGCTGGGACGACGGCTTCCATCCTGTAGGCTAGGGAGAAGGGGGTTTCTTCCGTAGCTCTTCGTGGGGTGGTTCGGCATGCCCAGAGTACTTCGGGTAACCTTTCGGACCACGAACTCTTGTCGATTCCAAGGCGTTTCTTGAGGTTTGCTAATACTGACTTATTAGCAGCCTCCGCCTGGCCGTTTCCTTGGGGGTATCGTGGTGTTGACATGGTGAGGCGANGCTAGGGAGAAGGGGGTTTCTTCCGTAGCTCTTCGTGGGGTGGTTCGGCATGCCCAGAGTACTTCGGGTAACCTTTCGGACCACGAACTCTTGTCGATTCCAAGGCGTTTCTTGAGGTTTGCTAATACTGACTTATTAGCAGCCTCCGCCTGGCCGTTTCCTTGGGGGTATCGTGGTGTTGACATGGTGAGGCGAATTTCCACTTGTCGCAGAAGTCTTTAAAGTCGTTTGATATGAACTGTGATCCGTTATCGGTTACGATTTCGTATGGGACACCGTGGCGGCAAATGATGTCTCTCCATACGAGTCGTTCGGTTTCAACTTTGGTTACCTGTTGGAATGCCTCAGCTTCTATCCACTTCGTGAAGTAGTCTGTTAGGACTAGTAGGAAGCGTAGCTTCTGCCTTCCTGTTCCAGATACGACTAGTGGTCCTACAATATCCATGGACCATCTCATGAATGGGTATGGGGCGGATATCGAGGACAATTTCTCTGATGGCTGATGTATAAAAGGTGCGTGCCTCTGGCACCTGTCGCATGAGGACGAGTAGGTCTCGCAATCAGCGATAATGGTAGGCCAGAAATAGCCTTTCCTTTTGATTCGGATAGCTAAAGCTCTGCCACCGGAATGGTTTCCGCAGGAGCCGTCGTGCATTTCTTTCATGAGTTTGATGGCGTCGAGGCCGTGGACACATCTTAGGTAAGGTCCCGATACGCTTCGTTTATAAAGGATAGATTCCATTATGCAGTATCTTGCGCTTATTGCTTTAAGTTTTCGAGCTTCCCATTTATGGGGGGGGCCTTGCCCTCCGAAATATACTGCATGATTGGAATTCTCCAGTCCTCTCTTCCTATGATTTTGTCGTGGAGGGAGGAGGGAGGTCCCAGCGCGGGATCAGGCTCTCGGGTGTTGTCGCGTCCGGAGGTCGTTCTCCTGGGGATGTTCCTTCTGTTAGGTTCGTCGGAACCTAGATCTGGAGGAACGTCTCCAGGTGTGTTGTTTATTTCCGGGGCTGGGATTGTGTTCTCGGTTGGAGTTTCGGGCTCGGGGGAATATCTTGTTCTGCGAGTGTTTACTCTTAGGACAAGTGAGCTTGAGGGCTGGACTATGCCCCCGGAGGTGTGCTTTCTGAATTTGCGGGCTTTTGTTTTTGGGAACCAGAATGTGGTTAGGACTTGGGTTGCTGCTGATTTGGAGCAGCTACCTTCTGTTTGCTCTTTCGGTTTGTTATCGATCTCAGCTTTGGTAGCTATGTGGATGCTAGGTTTTTCGATTCCTTCTACGGGTATGATTCGTTTTACTAGGGAATCTGATGTGGATGCCAATGCAGCTAACACGTCTGCTGAGGAGTTCTCTCCCCGTGGGATTCTCGTTAGCTCGAATTTACTAAACTGTTTAGTGAGGCTTTGTACGACTTCAAGGTATGCCCCCATTCTTTCGTCCCTTGTTTCGTACTCGCCGTGGAACTGGCTAGCTACCAGCTGTGAGTCACTGTAGGCGTTCAGCTCTCGGATTCCGAGGCTTAGGGCGAGTCTTAGCCTTGCGATTAGTGCTTCGTATTCGGCTTCATTGTTTGAAGCATTGAAGCCGAGCCTGTAGGATTGCTCGATGGTTTCTCCGGCTGAGGAGGTCAGCCTTAGGCCAATTCCGGAACCTTATTTTGATGAGGCTCCGTCGACGTACATGCTCCATTCCGGAGCTTCGGCTCTCGGATCTAGCTGTTCAGATGATAGCTCAATGATGAAATCGGCAAGGACTTGAGCTTTTATGGCAGCTCGGGGTCTATATTCGATGTCGTACTCGCTGAGCTCTATGGCCCATTTAGCCAATCGTCCTGATTGGCTAGGGCTATGCAGGATCGTGCGTATTGGCTGCGAGGTCATTACCACGATCGAGTGTGATTGGAAGTAAGGTCGTAGTTTCCTGGCGGCTGTCACGACCGCCAGAGCTAACTTTTCCATGGTAGGATATCTGGTTTCGGTGTCTATTAGGATTTTGCTCGTGTAATAGACAGGTCTTTGCTCGTTTTGTTCCTCTCGTACCAGTACGCCGCTAACCGCTGCGGTTGACACGGCGAGGTGTAGGTACAGGGGTTCTCCTGTTACTGGTTTGGATAGGATCGGAGGCTCGGAGAGGTAAGCTTTTAGTTGTTTGAGAGCTTCCTCGCATTTCTCGTCCCATAGGAACTTCTTATTATTTTTTAGAAGTTTGTAAAATAGGAGGCATTTATCGGTGGACTTGGATATAAATCGGTTCAAAGCGGCGATTCGTCCAGTCAGTCTTTGTACCTCCCTGGTTGTCTTAGGTGACGGCATTTCCAGGAAGGTCGCTATCTGTTTCGGGTTGGCTTCGATACCTCTCTCGGTTACGAGGTAGCCAAGGAATTCGCCCGAGGGCACTCCAAAGGTGCATTTTGCGGGATTTAGTTTCATATCGTATTTGTTGAGGATATCGAAGCATTCTTTTAGGTGGGAGATGTGGTTTTCCCCAGCTGAGGATTTGACCAGCATATCGTCAATGTATACTTCCATGGTTTTTCCGAGCTGTCCAGCGAACATTTTGTTCACAAGCCTCTGGTAGGTAGCTCCCGCATTTTTTAGTCCGAATGGCATTACCTTGTAGCAGTAGGTCCCGCGCTCGGTTATAAATGCGGTTTTTTCTTGATCTTCAGGATTCATCATGATTTGATTATATCCAGAGAAGGCATCCATAAAAGATAGGAGCTGGTGGCCAGCTGTTGCCTCAACGAGTCGATCGATGTGAAGTAACGGGAAGCTGTTTTTAGGGCAGGCCTTGTTTAGGTCGGTGAAATCTACACAGATTCTCCACTTCCCGTTTTTCTTTTTCACTACTACGGGGTTAGCTAGCCAATCGGGGTGGTGTACTTCACGGATGGATCCTGCTTTCGTGAGTCGATCAACTTCGTCGTTGACAGCTTGGGCTTTTTCGAGGCCTAGCTTACGGCGTTTTTGTTTGATCGGTTTGAAAGTAGGGTCTACATTGAGCTTGTGAGTGGTGACGTTTGGGTCTATACCTCTCATGTCGCTGGAAGTCGATAATTCTTTTTTTGTTTCGAGAGGTAGCTCCGATCCGATGTTCACTTGTTTCTCGGGATCTGAGTCGTCGATGCTAACTCGTTCGGTTAGGTTCCTAGGGGGACCTCGAATATTTTGTTGCATCTCTCGACCTTCCTGGATCTGTAATTGCTATTGAGGTGATTCCTTGAGGATTCCGAATCCTCCCAAGTAACAGATCCTGGAGATTTTCTGGCTACCTCGTACGGTGGTTATTCCGTCTGGTGTTGGGAATTTCACACNGTTTCCCCAGAGAAACCTACAAGGTTAGCTTTCTGGCCGATAATTTCGTAGTCATCTATTTCCATCCCTTTCAGGGCGTTATAGAAGATGAGATCGACCGAGCTTCCGGTATCAACCATCAGCTTAGGCACCTCGTAACCTGCTATGTTCAGGGTGACGATTAAGGCGTCATTGTGAGGTCTGTCGAGGTCTGACGTCTTGCTCTCCCAAAAAGAGATCTTGGTATTGGTTTCGGGATTGGGAGGCTTAGATTGAGCTCTAGAAACAGCCTTCCGCACATGGCTCTTGATTGAGTTAACTGAGTCTTGACATATATCAGAGCCTCCGAGGATATAATCCACTCTTGAGCTAGGGCTCGATTCAGGTGGGGGTTTGCTTAGGAGGGTCTCGATTTGTAGGCTCTTCCCTTGGGGAAATTTCCCAAGAATCATGTCGACTCTTTTCTTGGGAGCCGGCGGTGGCGAATCTGTTTCCTTTTCAGGAGATCTTTCACGTTTTGGGGAGGTGTCTCTGGGACCTCTTTTCTGGTAAGGGGGTGGCTTTTTTAGTTCCACGTCCTTTAGTTCGCCAGCTACGAATTTAGCTGCCAATTGTAGTTGGAGGTCCCAGCACTCCTCGGCTGAGTGCCCCTTTCGATCGTGATAAGAGCAGTGTTTGTTCTCATCGTAGCCTTTTGTCCAGGGGGTTTTGCTTGTCGCAGCAACAGGTTTTTCCTCTTGAACTTCGTCGACAGCATACGAGTATTCTCCCTAGGTCTGATGGTTTCGAGAGCTACCTTTTTCTAGAGGGTCCTTTTGTTTCCGAGGTTTCACCTTTCGGGTGATTCTGGGATTTCTTATGGATTTTATCCAGTGCAACTGTTTCTTCCTCAAAGGTAATGTATCTCGATGCTTTGTGAAGAGCATCATCGATAGTTGGAGGAGGGTTAAGTGTTAGCTCAGACCAGAATTCTGCTTTATACCAGAGACCTCTTCTAAGGGCTTCGATGGCCACTTGATCGTTGGGGTTCGAGAGCTTAGTTCTAACTGCTCTGAACTTCTCGATGTAGATTCGTAACGAATCCCCCATTCCTTGCCTGATCTTCCAGAGGTCAGCCTCGGAGGCTTGTTTAAGGATATGGGTCGAGTATTGTTTCATGAAGGCGTTAGTGAGCTGATCGAAGTTATCGATTGAGTTTGGCTCGAGGCTCGAAAACCATTTGAGAGTTGTTCCGACCAGGTTCTCAGCAAAGGTCCTGCAGTAACCTGCTTCGCATTCTTCTCTTGTGAAATGAGCTTTCACTATAGCTAAGCGGAAAGCTCTCAAATGAGCCTTGGGGTCTGAGGTCCCGTCATATTCGGGAATCCTAATTTTTCGGGTATCTCTTATGTAAGAGCTAGCGATTTTATCTGTGAATGGAGTTCCACGGGTTTCCTCAATCAAGCTCTCGATTTCGGGAGCTGAGCTTGTTGCTTTATGCACTTGAGCGTTCAGCTTCCGGAGAGCTGCGTGAGTTTGCTCCATGTATCGGCGAATAGCCTCAGGTCCTTCTAGGGGAAGGACAGTTGGGTCTTCGCGAGGAATCTGATGAGAAGATTCTCGATGGAGTCGAGCGTCGTCGTTGTCCCAAGCGTTAGGTGGACTAAATCGTTCGTTAGCTCTAGAGCCACCTTGAGGAACGCGATCTGGGGGGTGAGCTGTAGGATCAGCTTCCGTCCTCGGGTTGTCTCGACTAGGGGTCGCGTTTCCATTTTGGTAAGCTGAAGTCGGTTCTCTACCCCTAGGAGGGGGAGACATTCCTTCTCCGGACCTAAAAATAGGTGGTGGAGGTGGCAATCGGGCGTTGTGTTCGTGAACCCTATTGGGTGCTGAGCTGGTCGTCGCTATGTTACTTCCCATAGCGCTAGTTATAGGTGGACTAAACACTGGGGTTGTCCCGGTATGGGGTGTTCGGAGAACAGGCTCTTGCCCATTATGAGCGATGCTGTTGGGGGAAAAGTCCAAGCGTCCGCGAGGGAACGTGGGTTCGGTGAGTCGATCTCGAAAGGCGATTCCTGAGCCTTGACGTTGCGACGGATGAGTTGTCTCGGTTAGAGATCTAGTCACCTCTTCGAACCGTTGTTGCCGGGCAGTTAGCTGTTGCAAGGTATGCTCATTATCCTGAGCTCTTTCTACCAACTGCACCATCATTCGGCGCATTTCGGATAGCTGAGCTTCCGAGTGATGCGGAGCGTGTTGACGTTGGGGGTTTTCCGGGAGTGTAGCCCCGGTGTTGTTTCCACTGGAAGACCTTGGGTTAGCTATCCCAGTTTGGTTCGGTTGAGCGTTAGCCGGAGGCTGTTGCTCGGATCGGTGATCGGCGGATCGAGGTTCCGGATCCTGAGGGTCCGGGTCTCTCCTGTTCGGTGATCCGTCGATCTGGATCACGGGATCCGGGATGGATGGGCTCGTTGCCTGGTTGGATGGATCCATTCTCAAGTTGCGGAGTGAAGGATTCAATTATCTCTTCCCCACAGACGGCGCCAAAATGTGAGAGATAAAACTCACTTCTTAATTTAGGTTAGGTTAAGGTTGGGGAGAAGACAATCGTGGGCTGAATCCCTTAAGAACTTAGAGAATGAATTGTTGTTATATTGATGTTTTAGTAAAGAAAATGAATACAAAGATAGTTGAGATTGATACAAAGAAATCACTTGAATGATCTATGAATGACAATGTATGTGAAAAATGTGTGAAAAAGACCTCCCTTTCTCTTCGTTTCTTCCTCCTTTAAATAGCCTCAGGTCACGTGTAACTTCTCCTGATTAGTCTCCGAGATTCTCTCCGCAAACTGGGAGATTTGTAACAGCTTCCTTTTGACTGAATCGCATGCTTCTATCTTCGTATCCTAGGCTGTTTCATTAGGTTCCTGCGAAAGAAGCCGGATCTCTTCTCCGTGACCTCTTTCTCGTGACCTCTTTCTTGTGACCTCTTTAGGAACAGCTTACGTCCTTAGGTGAGCTGTACTCTTCTTCGAGATGATAATCCATGTACGACCCATTATTAGATTTGGTTTAACTGGTTTGCTAACTTCAGCCGAAGGGCTACATTTGGGTCCAACAGCCGCCACGTGTCGTGGAGCCCGCGTAACAGAACAAAAATCAGCCAAAACTCGACGCTTATGGGGGAGTCACAAGCGCTTGTTTTCCCCCTTTTTGGTGGACCCCCCTCTCTAAAATTCCCCTAAGCACTTGGGATAAACCTGCTCTTAGAAACCATCTTTTTCATATTTTAAGCACACAGACTTAGATTTAGGAACCATATATATATGGTCAAAATCTTTTTGAAGGAGTTGAGATGCATCTGAGTAATAATTCATAACTGTACTAGATACCCAAAACAAGTGGAATTTAAATGGTCACTGAAAAAGTAAATGTCACGAGATTTCGATCAGTAGCAATATGATTATATCCAACACATCATAATGCATCTGCAACATTAAGAATGACAGCGTGAAGCCAGTTAAAATAGTTGGACCTTACTTATAGTTCAATTATTTCACCTCCTTTAATGCTCTTTTGTCCTCATACCAAAAGAGTTTTAGTACTATTCCCTCCGTTTCAGAATATATGTCATTTTAGGCTTATTTTTTTGTCACAAATTAAGTGTCGTTTTAGAGTTTTGAGGCAAAATTTATTAGTTTTATATAATATTCTATTTTTTCATTGGTTGAAAAGTGGTTAGGTGTATAGAAAATTGTGTTATTATCTTGGAAATATGTAAAATTAAATATTTTCTTAATCTGTGTGCAAAAATCTAGAATGACAAATAAAGTAAAACGGAGGGAGTATACAATAGTGTCTCTCTTCTCTTGGGATTATTAACTCGTTAAGTACACATAAACTTCATGAATGGGCTTTAAATACGTACAAACTCAGTTTAAATTTCACATTTTTAATAGTATATATATGAAGTTATTCCTTTCTGTTTTTTTTGGTCAAAATACTTTTACTTTTATATTTTATATCTTCAAGAGTTTTGAGCATGATATTTTTTAGGACAATTCTCCCAAATAGTCTTTTTTTTTTTTTAGTTTTTGTTACAAAATAACCATAAAAACAAAAAAAAAATTGACCAAATAGTCTGTTTTTATTTTGAAATTTTTGATTTTTTTTTAAAAAAAAAATTGAAACCCTATCCCTAAAATCTCACCTCTTAACTTTAAACTTTAAATTTAGATTAGTTAACCATAGGGTATTGAATGCATATTTACTCTTTAATAAAAAAAAAATTGGTCATTTTTTTCTTTGAATGCTATTTTGTGAAAAAACTATGCAAAAAAAATTATATTGTTAAAATATATGTAATGTTGTTTTACAAGTAAATCCTTGAGAACATTTGAAGATATCTTGGTGGTTGGAATCATTAAGCATGACTTGGATATTCATCATTTTCATATTGCCTCTATGTAGGTGTTCAAAGCTAAACATCAATAGCCCAAACTGAAAGAAATTCCAAGATTACTAGCATTGAAAACATTACAAGTCTATATTATAGTTTTTTTTTGGGTCAAAGTCTGTATTATAGTTTTTGGTATAAAAAACCAAGTTTCACAACAAAAAAAGGTATGAAATAACCCCACAGACCTCCATTTTTGTTGGGCCTGGTCTGTTTATAACTGTATAAGCTAATACGGCCTTCTTTACTCGTAGTGGTTTGGTTTGCTTATGCAAAAATGGCTAAGCAAACAAGTTAGAAAAGAGAATCCAGACACGTTACAAATGTACTTCACGCCTGATTTGTCTTTATAAAAAAAAAAAAACAGATCTTTATCCGATTCAGGCACCAAACTCAAATAATAGCTCTTCATTTCCCCAAGCTCATCAAAGTTTCTAGTTGAAAAAAAAAAACAAAACTTGTGTTGTTGTTGTTGTTAAGCTATGGCTAAAAAGATTGGAGTGACGATGGAAGTTGGGAACGATGGTGTTGCTGTGATCACCATCTCAAACCCTCCTGTTAACTCTTTAGCGAGTCAAAGTAAAAAAAAAAGCTCAATACTTTGGAATCATTTGATGATTTTTTAACTGAAAGTTGCTTTCTTTTATTTTGAGCTGATCTTTGATTTTGTGGGTTTCTTCAGTTATTTCTGGTTTGAAAGAGAAGTTTCAAGAGGCTAATCAGAGGAGTGATGTTAAGGCCATCGTGTTGACCGGTAAACAAATTATGAAATTGAGTTTCTTTTGAATTATTGTTGCTAATTGAGTTTTGGATCATGTGCTGTGTAGTCTTCTGTGTTCTTTCTTAACTATAAGATTGAAAGTTTAAAACTTTCGTGGCTCAGGGAACGGTGGAAGATTTTCGGGTGGTTTTGACATCAATGTCTTCCAGCAAGTTCATAAGACTGGTAAGAAATTTTGTTTCTTTTGTAAGTTTTGTAGTGAAGTTGTTCTGTGTTTTGACTATATCGTTTCTTGTCAGGGGATATATCGCTTATGCCTGAAGTATCTGTTGATCTTGTGTGCAACCTTATGGAAGGTATTAACTTTTGTTTAGGTTGATATGTTTCTCAATAAGATTAAGCCTATAAGTATTGCAAGTTGTGATGTTTGATACTGTTTTTTTGGTTATTAAAGACTCTAGGAAGCCGCTTGTTGCTGCAGTTGAAGGACTAGCTCTTGGTGGTGGTTTAGAACTGGCAATGGTGAGACTTTTCAATTTTATTTTCCCCTTTTGCTTTTAAAAAGTACTTCTTTTTGTTGTTGTTGCTGTGTTGATTGTCCTGTGACACAAAATTCTTTAGGCGTGTCATGCTCGAGTTGCTGCTCCAAAAGCTCAGCTAGGCTTACCAGAGCTGACACTTGGGATTATTCCTGGTTTTGGAGGTATAGATTTGTTTGATCTTCTTTCAATAGTACTTGGTAATTAATCAAGCTAATTGTGTCTATGAAGGAACCCAACGTCTTCCAAGATTAGTAGGCCTTGAGAAAGGAACTGATATGATACTGGTAAGGATGGTTTTATGCAGTTACCAACAGTTTCATTACCAAGTTTGCTTTGTTGAGAATTTTGTTACTTTTTGTAGCTTTCAAAGTCGATATCGTCAGAGGAGGGGCATAAACTGGGTCTTATTGATGCTTTGGTGCCACCTGGAGATTTGTTGAGCACGTCAAGAAAGTGGGCTTTAGACATTGCAGATAGACGTAAACCCTTTCTGCGCTCACTGCACAGGACAGACAAAATTGGTTCTTTATCTGAAGCTCGTGCTGTATTGATGAAGGCAAGACAACTTGCCAAGAGGATAGCCCCAAACATGCCTCAGCACCATGCCTGCATTGAGGTGATGGAAGATGGAATCATCCATGGAGGATATAGTGGCGTTCTCAAGGTAATTTTTCTCTTTAGTATTCGACGTCTACTTACTGTATACTACAATTTGGGTAGCTTCCTAGTTGGGTACGTACCTAAACCCCTTGATTCACTATGCAGGAAGCAGAAGTTTTCAAGCAATTAGTACTCTCAGACACGTCAAAGGCTCTTGTTCATGTTTTCTTTGCACAGCGTGCAACTTCAAAGGTGAGATTGGCTAAACTTTTTATCTCTCCGAAACCTGTAGTTTCCTTAGGATTATATCGCACTGTGTTTGTATCTCATAGTAATTCTTGTTTCCACATTCAACCTTCATCCTTAGAATCTTTGAAAACACTTTTCAGGTGCCTAAGGTAACTGACGTTGGATTGAAACCGAGACCGATGAAAAAAGTTGCAGTTATTGGTGGAGGTCTGATGGGTTCTGGCATCGCTACAGCTCTACTTCTAAGCAATATAAGAGTCGTGCTCAAAGAAATAAACTCAGAATATCTTCTCAAGGGAATAAAATCAGTTGAAGGTTCTTATCTCTATCCATAGCATATCCAGTTGCTATTTGCTAGAAGTATCTTATCTTGGTCAAACAAAAAATTTGCAATGATTGGTTGCATTATAAAACGGTGTTCTCAGATGAAATGTTGTAAATGAGAGTATGCATCCCTAAGAAGTAGGAGAAGTATTAGAGCCAAAAAAACTACTTATGATGTAAATATGATTATATGGTTTGTTACTATTCCTGTTTAGAGTAGATGCAATAAAGTGAGTTTTTTCTTGTGACAGCAAATCTCAAAGGCTTGGTTTCTAGGGGAAAACTGACACAAGATAAAGCAAGCCAGGCCTTCTCTTTACTCAAGGGAGTACTAGATTACTCAGAATTCAAAGACGTGGACATGGTCATAGAGGTCAGCTTTCAATCTCCCTTACCATTATCTGTCCTTCTCTTTGGTTTCTAGTGTATCCAAATCTAGTTAGTTCTCAGAGAGGATCAACTAGTGTATAAATGTTTCCTCTGGTATCATTTTTCAGGCAGTGATTGAAAACATTCAGTTGAAACAAAAGATATTCAAAGAAATCGAAGAGGTCTGTCCACCAAATTGCATTTTGGCGAGCAATACATCTACTATCGACCTCAACGTAGTTGGTGAAAAAACCAACTCAAAAGATCGCATTGTTGGCGCACATTTCTTCAGGTCATTCTGCGTCTTTCAGTGTCAGGAAGAGATTCTATACCTTTGAATTGTTAATGTAATTAAGAAAGTTTTGTCTTTTCTTCTAATAGCCCGGCACATCTGATGACCCTTTTGGAGATAGTTCGTACAGAGAATACATCTGCTCAGGTGATTCTTGATCTCATGGCGCTTGGAAAGGCCATTAAGAAAGTCCCCGTGGTGGTTGGAAACTGCATAGGCTTTGCAGTGAACAGGACATTCTTTCCGTATACACAAGCTGCACACATGTTGGTCAATCTTGGTGTTGATTTGTTCAAAGTCGACAGCGTTATTACCTCTTTCGGCTTCCCATTGGGTCCTTTACAGTAAATCTCTCCTTCCTTGTTTAGTTGCCTACACTTTTTGTGTATGACTATCTCAGCAACTGAAGAAAGCTTTTAACTTCTCAGGCTAGGTGATTTGGCTGGACATGGGATAGGAATAGCAGTTAAGGATATATACGCCAAGGCCTATGGTGACCGGATGTTCTACTCTCCGTTGACAGAGCTTCTGCTTAAGAGCGGGAGAAATGGTATGTCATTGCTCTTTGCCTCTGCAGATCTCTCATGTGCTCACTTTTAACATGTGCTGCTTTCAGGCAAGATCAACGGGAGAGGATATTATATTTACGAGAAGGGAAGCAAACCAAAACCTGATGCGTCAGTGCTTTCAGTTGTTGAGGAATCAAGGAAACTTACCAACATCATGCCCGGTGGGAAGGTAAGGAGGCCTTGCCCTTCTTAACTTTATGCACCTTGGGTACTTTTGTTTTATATAATGCAGCCTTGTTTTTCTTCTTCAGCCTATATCAGTAACAGATAAAGAGATTGTTGAGATGATCTTGTTCCCTGTGGTTAACGAGGCGTGCCGTGTCCTTGATGAAGGAGTTGTGATCCGAGCCTCTGACTTGGACGTTGCTTCTGTTCTTGGAATGAGTTTCCCATCTTTTCGGTGAGGATTATAAAATCATCTCGTTGTGTACCTTCTTGTCATTTGCTAACAAGTCAGACTATACCAACAAGCTATTTTCCTTTGTTATGTTTGTCACTAAGATTTATGGTAATGATCATTTCTTATGGTAAACATTTTGCGTCTTCCTTGTTGCAGTGGGGGACTTCTTTTCTGGGCAGACACGGTTGGACCGAAGTACATATATGAAAGGCTCAAGAGATTGTCGGAGACTTATGGTGGCTTTTTCAAACCATCAAGGTATCTGGAGGAAAGGGCAACGAAAGGAATGCTTTTGGTAAAGTCTCTCAACTTCTCTTTTAAGTTTATGATGTGGCAAGAAAACAGTGACAACCAAGTTTTCATATTTGACAAATCCATTAACTACAATATGAGAATATAATCTGAGGTGAATGGTCAAATGGTTTCATCTGCTGCAAATCACCGGTTAACATTGGACCTTGCCAATCATATTTAGAGAGATATAAACAATATCTTGAGGACTATGCGATTAGGTTGTAGGATAGAACAAATAATTTAGACGCTTACTTAGAGCTATGAAATAAATGTTTTAAAGCTTATGAAAGCATCAGTTTATTCATTTTTCCAGTCTTTTGCATTGTAATTTATGATGAAATTTCTGGTTTTTGGCTGCAGAGTGAACCTAAATCGTCGAGGTCTCGACTGTGAAAATGCCCAAAAAGGGAGCAGAAGTAAAGATGGGTTGGAACATGTTTATGCAGGAGAGGCTGAAAGTGATAAGTCACTAAATGAGAATAAATCAGTCTCTTAATTTCAAAGATTTTTTTTTTTTTTGTTTTAAACACTAGAAAAGTGAATTGTTATGTTCTTAATAAAATGTTTGTAATGACATCATTCTCAGATATGTTCACTTGTTCTGGTCATAGAAAATATGGAGACATTTACATCTTTTGTAAAATTTGAAATTATTATGCTATGCTACTCTCAAATTCTAACTAGTAATAAATAACTCTTTGTAGTACAGGAACAAAGCTCTGCAAAATCTACACTAGTCAGGGGCTTTGGAGAGTAGACTTTAGAAGAAAAGAAAGAGTGAAAACTTGTGTCTATTACTCGCTAATTCACATGCTAATGTGGCGATGGTGAGGCGGATTTCACCATGTTGTTTATGTTCTCTCTGGTAACTTATTGTTTTCCTACGTAGAAGTATACTTTATTTGATTCAGAGGTCTTTCTTCTCCGTTAAATCTGGAGGTTTATGAGGATGATGACTGCTTGTGGTATTTGTTATGGTCGTCGGCTGGAACAGCTGTGGTTTGTTGAGTGTAGGTTGAGAAGCTCCGTTCACAACTGGTGGTATTTGCTGAATCTCATTCTCTGTTTTCACAGTCACCGTTGGAGCTGTTGAGGGCGACTGTATATGCCTTCTAGCTAAACTGGAACACTTCGACTCTGCAAAACAAACAAAACTTAACTAACTTTAGAGAATAAAGTTTATTCATTGCGTTCTGTTGTTAAGCATTGAGTACCTCTAAATTCTGCGTAAGAGATAAGTCGAGTAAGGCAATCTCTGAATTTGGTTAACACCACTCTCTCCTGCTCTTCGAAAATCACTGACTCCTCTTGTGAGTTTGTTCTGCAGTCACCAGGGTCCATTGAACCATTAGGTTCAGCTGCTGCTACCATGAAGATAGTGTCTTGTTCATCACACATCAAAGCCAAAGTTGCTGGAGATAGCGGCTTTCCTTTAGAACCATCAGTTGCAACCATCTCGACATCACTGTCATCTTTATTGCCTTGTGAGTTATAAGAAGCTATAGATGTTTCTATTTGATCTTCAACCCGTTTCTCTGTTTCATTTCTTTTATCTAGGAAATATTCAAAGGAAGATCAATGAATAATACACATAGAGCCAAGATAAGACCTCAGGAATACATTAGTTTATTTCACTCAAAGTTTTCACCTGTTAATGTCTTTGCTGATTCTCCGGCTACAGCGACCAAAACTGAGCAAAGCATTTTCACATCCTGCGGTTGGATTATCTCTGCTAAGAGAGACCTTGAAAACAATACAACATATAAGTCAGTTTTATGCAGCTCTTTGGATCAACTAAATAACTTGTGAACACCAGAAATTCCACCTGTATACAAACTTTGATGGAGCTACCGATGAATTGTTGCCACCAGCCCTAGAAACAGTTGGGCCACTAGTTCTTCCATTACTTACCTAAATACAATAACAAGATTTCAATTAACCAAGCAGTGGATACAAAAAATGCATTATAGACTAAACTGAGAAGTTGTGAAACCTGTTGAAACTGGCCAAGTCGATGCATATATGAATCTTTGGTTACTTGGTTGAACGAAATATCTTGACCTTTCCTTCTCTTAGCTGCCGGTGACGGAGCAAACCCGGAAGAACCAACAGCTCCAGTAATGGCTGCATTTGCTGCTTGTTGAAAATAAGCCATGTTGTTGGCATGTTCACCGTGAAACAAAACTTGTCTCTCCTCACTTCCGTCAAAGTTTTTGCAATCCAAACATTTGCAGTTCTCTGAACAAAGAATGTTTGCTTGAAAACACTCACAATACTTCTTAAGGCATCCTGATTTCTTGCAGTGGCATCCTTTGTTATGTGGACTGCTAGCGATTTTGGGCCGGAATGCATTTGGATTCCGGTCCAGAGTTGCTTCCACAGCATCTCGTCTTGCGGGTTCATTATCAATATTGTTGAAACAGTTGAGGCAGTTACAACCGTCACAGTATGTTCCGGATGCAAAGCATTCACAATACCTGACACGATACGGAAGAGTCAAAGGTTATGAACATGCAATAGCTTGAGTAATCCATATACTAACATATCTACCGAACCTAGGAAGCACTAAACCATATATCAACAACAAACATAACAAAAATTTGATAAATGCGGCATGAATGGGAAAGAGTTATTACAGTTTCAAGCAGCGAGAATGTTTACAGTTGCAATGCTTCTTCTTTTGAGGGGTTCCATCTCTACTTTCCACAACAAGCCCTGCTCTAGATTTTGGAGATTCCTGCTCCTTTCTGCTCAAAAAAGAAATATTTGAAAATTCAAAAAAGAAAAAAAAACTTTTGTGGTAACATTATGGTCAATAAGAGTTATAAAAAAGATTCAATCAAACTCGTTTCACCAATTAGTTCAAAAAGGTTGAAGATTTAAACCATTTTTAAGCAAAAGTTTGAATCTTTTCTTCACAAAAGTCAACACTTATCGAAACTAGACCTAACAAAGAGATCATCAACTGATAAAATCTTACGGAAGCCTGATTGGCGCGTTAAGGATTTGAGATTGTGACGTCACCACCGGTAACTCAACCG
The DNA here is from genome assembly GCA_932364175.1 of Eruca vesicaria subsp. sativa. Classification (NCBI taxonomy): domain Eukaryota; kingdom Viridiplantae; phylum Streptophyta; class Magnoliopsida; order Brassicales; family Brassicaceae; genus Eruca; species Eruca vesicaria. The sequence goes on along the minus strand of CAKOAT010144044.1, from coordinate 120,202 downwards.
GATGAAGCCGCGACGTTATTGTTACCGGTGAAGTAACGGAGGGAGTGACGACGGTAGGAGCCGGTTTAGACAGTGAATGTTCATCAGAACCACCAGTGAAGTCAAGTTTCTGCGCTGGCTTCCTCTCGGAACCAAACTCATCAGACACACCGTCCTTTTCTGGCGGGAAATCTACTCCCCCGCCGCCTTCACCCATCTGAAAAAAGTTTCAAATCTCAAACTTTCCAAAACTTTTCCTTTCCAAGAAATCAGCCCAAGGAAACACACAGAGAAAACCCAGATCCGTATCCCGCGACGGAGCGCGAAAAAAAAAGAAAAAAGAAGTTAAAACAGATTCAGCGGCTGTTAAAAGAGCTCAGACGAGACTTTGAATTTGAATATTTGATAAAGGGATAAGCTTTGAGAGAGAAAGAGATGTGGGAGATTAGGGTTCTATTGAGTTTTAGCTCGCGAAGGAAGACGATGACGGAAAATAATTCAAGGCAAATACTTTCGGTTTTGTTCATCTTCTTCTTCCACACCATCTCCCTTTCTCTCTTAACATGTTTTTGAAATTTCAGTTTTTTTCTGGATTATTTTCGACGGTTAGATCTGCGTGGCAATCTGATCGTACCGTTCTTCTTAAATACGATGATCCAACGGTTTGAATTCATATAAGCTTTAGATTTTCCTCTTTGTCTACCGTCCGATTACAGTTTCCAAAAGCCCTATAAATGTGCGTATTTACTATTTAGATATTTGTAATTAAAAAAAAAAAAACTGAATAAAAGAGAAACGTCGCCTGAGAGATTCGAACTCTCGCGGGGAAACCCCATGTACTTAGCAGGCACACGCCTTAACCACTCGGCCAAAGCGACTTGTTGTTCACTACAAAATAATGACATATTTATATTTTGTATGAAATAGGTGACCGGTTGCAGAGCTACGTGAAGACTACTGGTTGACTTACAAAATTTCTCTTGCATGCGTTTTTTGATATTTAATAATAGCCTTTTCTGATTTGGTTGAAAGTAATGTGAATATGAACATTACATATAACATGCATTCATAATACGAAATTTACTTGTACTTTTTTTTTTTTTTAAATTTACTTGTACTTATATTTGATAAGGACATATTTACCGAGGCGACGGCCATAAATTGATCTAAGTAGTGCTTATGGCAAGATTCCTTAAGATGTACATGAAATCCAAGCATAATCAACTATCGATATGAAGATCATTAGGCCATCTTTAGTAAAGGTATCATCTAATGGCAGATGCCTCGGCTGATCATACCTGGAAAATCAGCCGGAGTAATGCCTTGAATCTCTTTGTAAACAAATGGAATTTCGTTTGAGAAGATACATTGATAATGCTTGCTCGCTCGGGTCAAACTCAAGGCCAAAGTTTTTTTTTTTTTTTTTTGGTAAAATGTTAAATATTATTACCGGTTTTAGATTTTTGACAGATATTACAGAGGAAACAAGTAGCGGAAACAAACGAACAACAACACCGAAAAAACTATGCAACAACAAACGAAAGGACCCAAAGCAATACAAACGCAAGTGATTAAACGGTTAATAGCGAGAGGAGCTCAAACCTACCAACAACAAGTACTAGATGAGAAAACCCGTTAGTTACCGCGAGCTACCGAGAGAAGGGCGCCCTCAAACCCTGAATGCTACGGCTCCTACAGCTTCCAACAAGAACCCAGAGCGTACCCGAGCGAAGAATCTGAACACGAGACCAAAGCAGGCCAGAAAATAGAGACCACCGGCGGTACGAGGAGAAGCCGAGACCCAACGATGCCGTCGTTCAGTAGCTTGCGCCAGAGATTAACGCCTCCGTTGCATTCTACCGGGACCGTATACATCCATTTAACCGTTGCTCATATAGAGAAGACAGATCGGGAGCGGACAACCCTCTAGAAGAAACAAATTCGAGGCCACACTCTGATCCGAGTGACTAACTATCACACCAAAGAACACACCCGAGCTGACACTTACTTACGAGACACAAACACAATGTTGAAGAAATTATTTGAGAAGAGCGAGAGATGAAGCAGGCCACAACCGCCATCACCATTTTGATTTGAGGGGTGACGGCACACACCGAAGCCAAAGACGAGCTGAAGCGAACAGGAGGGAGCCAAACACCAACACGCTGCCACCAGGGACCTGAGAGAAGAGGACCGACGCCTCCGCCATCGACGAACCCACACGCGCTGCTACCAAAGGAGAACACATCGGAGGCACCACAAACAAAACATAGAGACACGAGCCTTACCAGAGACGGCGAAACCCAGAGCTCCAACTCAACAAGCAGACTCGTACACCACCAGACGCCACACTGGAGGAAGAACAAAATGTAAATGTTATATAGTATATTTTAAAAGTACAAAAATCATGTTACAAAAATCTTGGTAAATCCATACCCTAAACAATAATGAAACCCTAAACCAATAATGAAACCCTAAACAGTAAGAACAAAAATCATGTTACGTATATCATCTACCCTAATTTGGCCACTTTTCCTCATCGTCTTTCTTTCTTCTTTTCGAAAAATATGGCGAACATGAACAACATTGAAGGAATCCCTCGCAGATGCTGGTGTGGGAGGGGGATTGTCACTTACGTTTCAAAAACATATGAGAATCCATACCGACGGTTCTTCAAATGTNATGTTACGTATATCATCTACCCTAATTTGGCCACTTTTCCTCATCGTCTTTCTTTCTTCTTTTCGAAAAATATGGCGAACATGAACAACATTGAAGGAATCCCTCGCAGATGCTGGTGTGGGAGGGGGATTGTCACTTACGTTTCAAAAACATATGAGAATCCATACCGACGGTTCTTCAAATGTGAGATTGCTTTACATGTAAATGTCATATATAAATACTTATCAATTCTTCTGTGTTGAGACTTAATTTGTTTTCTGTTCCAAATCAGAGAAAAAAGAGCAACATCTTTTTAAGAGGGTGGATGAGGCTCTGTATGAAGAGATTCAAAAGATGGATGACCATCAAGCGTTCATGGCAGAAGAAATTGAAGATCTGTGTGTTTCGTTGAAAATGGTGGAAGAAGAAGTTATGAAGCATAAAGCCTCTCGAGATGTTGGTTATGTAGGATCCATTCTCAGTATTTTATGTCTATGTTCCAAATTTGATTGATATTTTGTAATTTTTTCTATTTCTATCTATATTGAATAAGAACAAGTAATGAATTTCTAGTGTTATTGACATGTTTCAAAGACATCTAAATTCAATATAAATCAAAAACACTGCTAAAATCAACATGAAACGGATCATGAATATGAAAGATAACTTGCAGAAAAACAAAAAACAGAGGTTTATGTATAAAAAGATGTTAGAAAGTTTTCGAGTTAGACGACTCAATAGGCGACTCAGTAGTCCCTTCTTCATTCAAGTCAAATTCGACGTTGATATTCCTTGTATCCACCTTAGATCGAACACACACACATAACCGCGTAGAAGCTCTGATCTTTAGATATGTTAGAAAGTTTTTTGAGTTGCCTATCACTGGTGATGAAAACAGGTGGCGAGTTGATGCTATTCATCAAATCTGAAGGTAAGTAACTCAACTCGATATTGACCATGTCTAGATCAATTCCAAAGTCTTCACACACGATCAACTTCAGGTGTTCAAAAGATGAACTTGTGTCCACAGTTTGTAACCTACCTCCTTTTCCTTCATCAACAACAAATCGCCATCCATTGCTNGATGAACTTGTGTCCACAGTTTGTAACCTACCTCCTTTTCCTTCATCAACAACAAATCGCCATCCATTGCTTACAGACGAGTTCCACGAACCACATGAAGTATACATGTGCATCTTCATTGTTAGATAGCTTGGAAGTGGAAGAACTAGAAGAATAGAAGAGGTTTTTCACGGTGAGAAGAAGAAGAAGACCCACGTTCAAGGCAAAATATATTAAAAAAGGAAATAAAAATATTTAGAGAATATTTACTTTCAGATTTTGCTAGATTTTCGGATGGTGGCTCATAAACCGTTGGTAGAAGATACATTCTACCAAATTTTCCATTAGTTTAACCAGTGGAAACGTAATCCCACGAGCGTAGACAAAACATTAAAATTAAGAAGATATATTCTGCCAAGGTAGACGCATGGGTCTTTATTATATGCTATGTTCTACTGAAACTGCATAACAAAGAAGGAATGCCAGTTATCATATTCTTCAATCGTAGATGTATATGTTTTTGGTGTATTACGCATTCTAAGCCCTTTAGATGGATTAGTTGTTAGTAGATTGTACACTCTGAACCGCCGTAGATGGTAGATCTGATTTACTATCCGATTTATCCAATTTTTGAAATTACTATTCCAAACATTTTTTGAATGTAAAAATATTTTTCATAAATTTACATGCTACTCTATTTCATATTGTATATTTTTCCTCAATTTTTTACCTTGTAAATTTTTTACTTTGAATTTTTATATACAAAAAGGGTAGTGAATGTCCAAAAGTGTCAAAATTTGATTTTATTCTAAGGGAACAATAGTTGTGTTTTTCGGTCCCCTTTTGACAAATTTCCCTAATTTTTTCCTCATTTCAACTTTTTTGTCGATTAAAGCCCATAATCACCAAGTCAGGATTAGTTATTAGTAGGTTCTCTCAGATGATTTGTTGCTATCGACTAGTTATGATTTATATGGGAAACGAGTAACTTCGGACGTTTTAGCTAGGAAATCGGCATAGAAATACAAAATGTAATTAAGATGAAAAACTTGTAACTTCTTCTAAACTGTTTAAAATAATATAAGTCAGTTTTGAAGCTATGCCAAGGGAGGAATTCTTCGATCATCTAAATCTTCATTTTAACTTTATGTCTTCGTTTTTTGTGTATTGCTACTAGTACCATTAGTAGTTTTGCAAGCCTGTGGTTTGGTCTTAACACAATAACACATGATCTTAGAGTCTAGTGATAGATTGTGTAAGCTCAAAAGCATCCAAGATTAATCACACACGCACCAGAATTTTATGCAGCTGGTCGTTGACTTAAACAATTCCCGCGAGTGCAGCAACAAAACATTTTAATATATATTTGAGTTCATTACCATTTAATCTCTCAACAACTATCATTTATAAATTGCGATTAATAAATTAATATGAATATAAAATGTTCTTGGTTATAACTTATAAGCTAGTGGCAAGAAAACATGTTCTCAGAAAATCAAGAAAAGCAAAAAAAGTTTTCTCTATTCTTCTTCCGATGTATCAATTCTTCTTTTTCTTTCTTACAATCTTCCAAAGTTATTACTATGTCTCTGCTCAGCCTCTTGCTCCTCCGCTCACTAACGGCGACCTCGTCGCAAATTTCGAGCCGAGTTTAGCCATCGTCACTGGAGTTCTCGCCATCATGTTCGCACTCACTTTCGTCATCCTCGTCTACGCTAAGTGCTGCCACATCGACTTCCTATCAGGCTCCGGCGACCTAAGGCGTCAAGATCGCCGGATCCGACAAGGGTTTATCTTCAACAGATCAACTAACTCCTCTGATCGATTCTCCGGTCTGGAGAAGACAGCAATCGAGTCACTTCCTATGTTTAGATTCTCTTCTTTGAAAGGATCTAAACAAGGCCTTGAGTGTTCTGTCTGTTTGTCTAAATTCGAAAGCGTCGAGATTCTTAGGTTGTTGCCTAAATGTCGTCATGCTTTCCACATCGGATGCATCGATCAGTGGCTTGAGCAGCACGCAACGTGTCCTCTCTGCAGAAACAGAGTCTCAATAGAAGAGGAAACTTCTGTTTACGGAAGCAGTTTCCGGTTCTTGAATCTCTCTGAGGTAAGAGAAGATTCGAGCTTGGAGCTTTACATAGAGAGAGAAGAAGAAGAAGAGGAGAGAAGAAGACAGAGAGAGGAAGTTGGTAGCTCATCGAGGTTCAGCATCGGGGGGAGTTTCAGGAAGATTCTTAAATTAGGTCATAAAGAGAAACCCTTACTTGAACAACAAGGAAATGATAAAGAGGAGAACAAGTTGATGCATAAGTTCAATCATAGGATCTTTGTGTCCGATGTAATGTTCAAGAATCGTTGGAGCAACGTGAGTTCTTCAGATTTGATGTTTTTGAATTCGGAGATGGTTAGTTCGATCTCCAGCGAGAGATTCTCATTTAAGAGAAGGGATGAAGAGGAGGATCAAAGAGGTATCTTGGGGATCAAGGAAGAGATGGAGAACAAGTTGAGTTCGATGAAAACTATGTTGTTGTCGGAAAGCAAAGACTCTGGTTCGAAATCAAGAAGCCTTATGATCGAGACGGGAAGACGATCGGTCTCTGAGATCACTACGGTTCCTAGACTCAGTATTGTGGTTCATGGAGACAGCAGCGGTTCAACCGCAGCAACTGCGTCGGCGTTAGAAAACGGAGAGGAGAGAAGACGGCGTTTGTGGCTGCCGATCGCTGGAAAAACCGCTCAATGGTTTGCTAATAGAGAAAAAAGAAATCAAATCAATACAACATACCAACACTTTAATGTTTAGTTTATTTATTTTTCTTCAAGAACTATAATTTTTCTTACATACTTGTTATTTGATTTATGTTTTAAACAAAAAGATATTGTTACACATGTTAGTTAGATCAAAAGAAGATGATTTGTGTATATAAGATAAATTTATATATAAAGAAAGTAATAACTCATAAAATATTAATATCTTGTATTTTATAAAATATTTTTTTTTAATTACATGGTGATTATTTTTTCTAATTAGATCAAAAGAAGATGATCTTTTTAATTAGATCAAAAGAAGATTTTTTTTTTTCATTACGTGGAGCATTTCATGGGAGATGGTCTTACTTGGTTTTAGAAGCAACCACACTAATAAATATTTATACTGCATCAACTTATTTATACTTTTCTGACAACGACTGCATCATACTCATATAATCAATAATACACTTATGAGTCTATTTATGAACTACCCTTGGTTTGGTCTCTTGATAATTGTGTTCTTTTGTTTAGACTAACATTACTAACTCGTGTATTTGAATGCTTAATCTATATTAGTAGGTCAACTAACTGCTAATGATGCTATTCTTAATTCATAACAAACACTACATTTGCTATTTTGATTATTAATAAAAAACTCATTTTCGATAAAACTAAATGCAACGAAACACTGAATCTACTAGGTTGTAAAGAAGAAATGTGTTTGTCACTTTCTTAAAAGTCCCCATTAATAATAAGAAACCTAATCCCATATATATTTATTTCGATTTGCCAATTATAATACTTTCACCAATCAATAGATGATATATATCAGTATTTGGTGTAGGAGTCTGACTCCTCTGATCGAGTTAGTCTTTTGTATATTTACATATTCTGGTAGTCTTGTCGAAAATAAAATTATATGCAACTAACCTTAAAATAGACGTATATTTCGTCATGCATATATATATATATATACACATAATGATATCTAAAAGTTCATATAATTAAATTGAATACCTTTCATTTTCACTTGAACACCTTTTTAACTCTGAAACACGAGGATAGATCCTGGGATGCCTTGAGTGCAACACCATAGGGGAACCTTTTCAATACTGTATGATTTTATATTTCATCTTTCTTTTTTTGATATCGTATGACTAATATTTCATCTAAAATCTTATAAGGTAATATGTTATATTTATATTTTGATTTTATGATTCAATACTGATCTGGAATTCCATTTACAAAATTCATTTATCCATAATTTTTTTAAATATTATTTGATTATGATTGGCACAATTCTCGTTTAATTTAACTTAACCCCATTGAGATTATGAGATAGTTGACAACTATATTTTCAGATTTTAGCAAACTTTATTTATATAAGGAATAAATATCAAAGAATATATCATAAATTAATACCAAATAGGGTAAATGAGGCCAAAGATTGTAGTTACGTAGAAAGGAAGTCATCATCATATCTTACGGTCCAACTTATGACGTTTATGACTGTTTCATATACATTATTAAACTGAATCTAAGGATTATAGAATATAATCTATCTTAAGTTATATATTATGTGTATTAGGTAGAATATGGACCGATTCACACAGCCAGACAAATAAATAAAGTTAAAGCAAGGTTTCTTTAGAAAAAAAGGGTTAAAGTAAGGCTATTTGGTTAATTCCTATGAGAGTTAAGCATCAAAATCTTCTAATCATAAACTCTCATGATACTCTAATATGGTATAAACCAACAATGATATTGTATCATTGAAGCTGCAGACCACACCAATACTCTTGGATGATTTGGTGATGATTTTCCCTAAAGACCGCAACAACCCAAGCTGTCGGATACCGCAAAAACACAGGCCAGACTCGACCGTTAGACAGGCTACATGAGCTCTCTAACATTTGTTCATTTCCAGATTAAACTGCTCAGTTTTTATCTTTAAAGTTTAAGAACCCCCATGCTGTCAACATGTCTCCTAAGCCTTTAAAGACACCTCCCAGCTCAAGCTTGGCTCTGGACTTCTGCAAAGAATGTTGTTATCCATTAACATATTTACATATTATCAAGCAGCAGCACAAACGCATGCCCAAAGAAAGATACTTAGCAGAGTGAGTAGCTTAAAACGGATATATATGGGTCACACATGACAAGTTTACACATCCGGTGTAAGAATTATAAAAAGGTTAGAGAAAAATCTTTAAATGAAAAGAGAACATACACTTCATGCCTTTGAGTGTGCAACACAAATGTGTTCATGAACCACGGATGCCTTCTTGTCACACACATCTAAGATAATATACAGCAGAAATCTTTGCATTTTCTCTCTCTGCAATTACAGCAGAAATCAGGACTTGGTTTCACTGACACCTATGTATCTCCCAAGGGGGATGACGCAACATTAGTAGCGCATAATCTCGCCAACCATTTCAGAAAGAAAGAGACTACACATTTCTTTGCATTATAAGTCATGCCGCCGGTTCTATTGACAGAATTTGAGGTTTCTAGAGGGAAAGCTGACATTTTGTCATTTCTTTTTATAATCAATTTAGATAATATATAACTGTGAGTTCCAAAATAAATTAAAATATATAGTTGTAGATATAACAGTTTAACATATGTTAACAATTTTAATTTTGTAAAAAAATATTATATAGTTTACGAATTTTAACTTGTTCTGGATGATATTTTATTTATCATTTTAAATGAAAAAAATGAAAAATAAAAGATCTACCAATTTAATATAGTTTTCCATATTTAATTTTATATAATACTCTATTTCAATATAAATACACTACAATAATAAAATTTATTAAAAATAGCATACATTTTTATGTTTTCATTGGAACAAAATTTTAGTTAAAATTAATGTATAATAATATTATATTACTAATTATGAAATTATTAATATTCTTTTATAAAATATTGGTTTTTTGAAGAATTTTGTTATATTTTTCAACAGATTTTGTTATATATAAAATAAAATTTTAATTTAGTGATAAAAATGAAATTGTTATTAATTTGTTAATGGATAATTAAAAATATTTTACCAAGCGTTTCTATTCTTTCACTTCTTATAAATAACAATCAGAAGATAATGTAAAACAAACAAGTGCATGAGATATTTGTGATTTGGTAACATTTGCAGGAAAAACGTTTACAAGCTACAAAATTACATGTCATCGCATTATCCTTAAGAACCGATATGTAATGACACGTGGCTGATATCAAGTGGAGGGAAACGATTCGTTTAATCCAAAACACCACCACCACTCCTCTTTTCTTAGCCTTTTCCAACATATTACGAATCAAGAACTCACTCTTTCTTGTCGGAAGAAACAACAAGAAGCAACAACAAAAAAATACTCTACAGATGGCGATGATGTCAGCATCTTCGGTGTTTCTTTTACCGGCCAACGTCACGGCTGCCGCTGGCGCTTCGTCGTCCAGGAACTCCGTGTCTTTCTTACCGATGAGAAACGCTGGTTCTAGGCTCGTTGTTAGAGCAGCCGATGAGGCGGCTCCAGAAACACCTGCGCCTGAAGGTGCTCCGGCAGCTGTAGCGGCGCCGGCTGCAGCACCTGCCGCCAAACCCAAGCCTCCTCCTATTGGCCCTAAGAGAGGGGCTAAGGTCAGCTAATCTAAACCAGATCTTGTATAATACTAACATGCGCATGCATACACCAAACTTTACATATCGAATCGATCGGTAGATTCTATGTCTATGAACAAAATTTATTTGAGTGACTTTATAACAATAGGGAAAAAATTGTTACCACATTCTATCAAATTTTATGGGTTTCCAAGTGAAAATCAATTGGTATTTAATAAATTAGTCTACGTTTTTATATAGTTTTTTCTCATTTTCAATGTATATTTCATGACAAATTTTCATCTTATATTAATAATATAAACTGTTTGGGTTCGTAGGTCAAGATTCTAAGGAGAGAATCCTACTGGTTCAAGAGCGTTGGATCGGTTGTGGCCGTTGATCAGGTAAACACATTTAGTCTCTAATTAGCGATCTATGAGTCACTTATGCATATCATTAGGTAGGTTTGTAACAATTTAAGAGTCACTTATGCATATCATTAGGTAGGTTTGTAACAATTTAAGAGTCACTTATGCATATCATTAGGCAAGGCTTGTAACGATATAAGAGTCACTTATGCATATCATTAGGCAGGTTTGTATAATTTTCTTGACCCGGTTAACCCAATGTGCAGGACCCAAAGACCCGGTACCCTGTTGTGGTCCGGTTTGCGAAAGTGAACTACGCGAACATATCGACCAACAACTATGCATTGGACGAGATTGAAGAAGTGAAAGCTTAAATGAGAGAGACCTAAAAAGAAGTGTTGTGTAATTGGTGTAATCTTCATACCGGTCTTATCTGTTTGTAACTTGACTAGAACCGTATGTACCCAAAACATTTACCATTATTTCTTCCATCTCTAAATTTTATATCCTCTCTATTCTCTGGTCATGGTTAACTCTTAACCATACCGCTCTGAAAAACGTTTTCAATTTAAATTACCACAAAAGTGCAAAAAACGATTTTGAAGTCAAAATCTTTCCAGAACTTCAGCTCAACAACCGGTGGAAGATTCAGTGTAAACCGGTTTCAAATCAAATGCACAGAACTACGTACACTGGAGAGTCTGAAGAAACACAAGCCAGCTTCTTCTGCTTACCTGACCACCATTTTAAGAACAAAAACTAATCAAGAACACCTAGAAGTTTGATTCTTTCAACTCATGAATTACTCTTTATGTCGAAAGATTCTAACCTTTCCCACTCCGAGACAATACTTGAGCCACAAATCTCTGGCTCATTTCTTCTTCAATGTCAGTCTCCTCGAACTCCAAAACAGGCTTATTCCCATCCGTAGCATAAGCCACCACAACCACACCTCTCTTAACAAGCCCTTGTGTAAAACTCCTTACTTCTCTTGCACGCTTCTTCTATATAATCCACAGAAGCAGTGAAGATCACAAGCCTAGCAACACCTGTATGTTTCCCAAGATTATCTCCCTAGAGAGACTAGCCATTTGCGCGTTCTTGGTCTTGTTTCAATGCCTAAGCCCTTTAGGATCTCAAGAACTTCACTTGATCTTGCTGGATTCGCTAGGGAATGAGCCTGGAAGTGTCATTATTTTTTAAAGGTAACTAAGAGCATGATTATCCAAGGGTGTTTAGGGAGATGTTTAAGAGGAGAGGGATGCTTAATTTGAAGAGAGAGAGTGTGAAAAGTGCTTAATCCTTGGATAATCATGGTCTAAGATTCCATATACGAAATCTCCAAAAAAGAGAGAAAGTATTTAAGATTATATGAAACCAAAGCCAAAGGTAAAACGCAATAATAACGGATAATTCCAAGGTTTAACAACTGATAAGATATATTCTTTCATCCTCTGTTTTTTTTTTTTTTTTTTTTTTTTTTCAGCTGCGT
>CAKOAT010144044.1:72599-108188 GCA_932364175.1 Eruca vesicaria subsp. sativa | reverse complement strand
CATATCCTCAAAGTTCTCATGTAGTCTCTTAAACCTCTTGATCTCTGTTAAGAAGGTTGGCCATTCCTCCAGATTAGTAAAGATGTCTACGAGGTCCGCACAGTCCGTCTCAATCCTCACCGACTTGATCCGCAAGTCTCTCAAACATGAGACTGCCCAGAATAGGCCTTCCATCTCTGCATGCAGAGCTGAACGGCTTCTCCTGCACGCCCGTCGTCCGACCCACTCATAGCCCATTTGATCCTTAAGACTCCACCCTAAGCCACTGACTCTGCCATGATCGATCCATGATGCATCAATTTGACAAGTCGGGGTTCGGGGGTTCCCAGGACAGTCTCAAAAGAGGGAGGTACTCCAAAGGCCTCATCGACTCTCTCTCTCATGTTCGCTTTTCTCCAACATTCTGCCTCAAGAGACGCATGTTGGAGAGTATCCATCGGGGATACGACTTTCCCAGTAAAGAGTTTGTTGTTCCTCGCCTTCCAGATGTACCAACAGATCCATGGGAAGGTGTCGAATTATGGTCTACGTGGAGCCACCTCTTTCCTCTTCCAAAAAAGGAAGTTTATATTTTGATATATAGATGTACTCGGGAAGACACCCGGAATGGACGGATAATCCGATAAAGCCCAAACCTGCATGAAAGGGAGGCACTCAAAGAGAAGGTTATTAATTGACTCCACTGGGCCATCACATCTAGGACAACTTCTATCGGTGCCCAGGTGTCTATAGGTGAGCCTTTTATGATGTCGCCACACAGCCTAAGATAGCTTGCCACAAAAAGTGATTCATCTTGTTTGGAGCCTCTATCCTCCACACATGGCTCAGGAGGCTTGGGATGCTCGGTTGGAGAACCAATTCCTGTTTAGGGCTTGTTTTGTTCGATTGAAGTAGGTCATAGCCGGTTTTACCTGAGTATACTCAAGTATTTGTGTGGTCCCAAACATATCCATCCGGAGCAGACGAACATGAGGGTTTTAGTCCAAGTATTAGAGGTATATCGTCTGGCTGGAAATATTCTCTTAAAAGCTGTGTATCCCACTCCTTTGTATCATTTCTAATAAGGGCTTGAACCGGGAGGCTAGAAAGTCTGTAGACAATATGATCGGCAGGCCTATGTGGTCAGGCCACTGAGTCGGGAATCCAGTGCTCACTCCATACCCTCGTATCTTGATCCATACCAATCCTCTTTGGTAATCCCGAAAGGAATAAAGGTTTTGTTGCCATAATACTACATCAGCCATATTAGGTGAGTATGTATGTCAATCTTTTAAAAGAGAGGTGTTGTAATAGTACCTTCTCTTTAGGACATGTGCCAATAATGATCTAATCAGGCTAAGAAAATATCAACATACGAAGCTCATCCACTTCAAACACCAGCGGCTGAAGTCCAAGTCTCTTGAACAATATTGTCTTCACTTCGATACAGTATCTTCAACACACACCGAACACAAACCAATCATCAACAAACATTATGTTAAGAAATGTCAGCAGAAACATCAAGATCTCAAGAACAGCAAAACCTACTTCTTGTCTCGTGACTTCTATCCTGTAGATCATACTTATTGGGCTTTTTTCTTTGTACAAAAGCTTTGTCTAATTTGCCTCTGTAAGGGCCTAATAATAGGGTTTATAGAAGTCCAAACAAATTATACCAACAAACAATAGAAATTTGTCTGGACCTTGTGGTCAATCTTCTCTTTACCAAATCTCTACAATATTATTTGAGAAGTCAGTTTCCTACGTGTCGTGTTCACGTTAACTCTCGCGATGGTTAATTACATAGTCACCATTAATGAACTGTTAGATTTTAAGATTACTACTATTAAAATTTTATTTAGTTTTTCTAACCTTTTTCCAATTAAAATATATAATAAAAAGGAAATATTTCTAAGATTTTAAAACAAATTTAAAAACGAAAATATATGTATATATTATGTCTTTATTAAAAAGGAAAGTTCACAAAATAGTAAACTCCCATTAATATATATTTTTAAATAACATAAAAATATTTTCAAAATAATAAAATATATATGTTCATAAACATTCAAAATTAATCAGTTACACTTTATTTTCTAATATTTTTTTTAGAAATCACCATATAATTTGATAAATATTATGAAAATACATGTATATCTAATAGATAAATAAAACTAATTTGATTTGACTTAACTATAATAAAGAGTAAATAAAAAATATGAAAATACATGTATATTTAAGCGATAAATAAAACTAATTTGATTTGACTTAACTAAAATAAAAAGTAATTATACTTCAATTTTATTTTAAAAATATATTTAACACAATATATCACAAAGTGAATGACTCGAATAATCTAATTTATATCCAAAATTAAACATCTAACTAAAATAAGAACATATAATTTTATAATAATAATAATAATAATAATAATAATAATAATAATCTATTTAATTTTATACATATAAATTAGAGGTTGACTCAAAGCATATTAAAAATAAAAATAAAATATTAACCAATTACAATTTAATTATTTTGTAGAATTTATATATATGAAAGAGACTTCAAAATATTATCATTATATTCATTTATGTAATTTTGAATCAAACACTTCAGCTTATTATTTATTTCATTTTAAGCATAATATATATTAAGTTATACATAATTTAACTATAATATATTTATATATCTAAGAATATATTTACATATCTAAGAAAATAACCAACCGAAATGAAAATAAAAAACTTAATCAAAGTTTTATTATATCTAGAATAAAAATATTATAGCTGAATTCGAAAAAAAAGAAGATATTATCCAATATACCAAATTGATAACTAAACCGACTATTGATCCAAAAAAATAATTAAACCGACAATAATATATCTAAAGTTATATGTATAATTAGAACAATATAATATTTATTAATATAAATTATACATATAAATTTATTCAAAACTAAAACTAAATATCAATCAATTATTATAAAATTTTACTTTTATAAATATTCATACATGTGCATGAGCACGGGAAAATCACCTAGTCTATACTATTATTTAAGAAGTAAATTTTCTTAGTTGTCATGTTCTCCATAAGTTTAGGTAATTTTGTTTATTTATCATATTTTTAATATTTATATATAATTTATTTATAAATAAACAAATTTATATGAATACATCCTATTTTTAGAAAATAAGATAATTCTTGTGAATTATGTTTATTTTGAAATATATTTTATATATAAAATTTAAATTTTAAATTAAGATATAAAAATTATTATATTTATTATATAACTAAAATGAGTTTATATTAATAATTTTAATTTTTTCCTAACGCAAGATAATTCTTATGTATTATATTGTTATGTTGAAAATATATTTTCGTATTATACAACTTCAAATTAAGATATAAAAAATTATTACTATATTTTTTAATAATTAAATATAAATCATCAAAACAATTATTTGAAAAGTGAATTTGTTGATTTGTCTCCATGATCTTAGGTAATTTTGATCATTTATCATAATTTCTGAAATCTTGTTTATTATTGAATATATAATTAAAACTAATTTATATTAGTAATATGATAGAAAATAAGTTAATACTTATGTATTATGTTATTATTGAAAATATATGTTTCTACTACAAAATTTAAAATTAACATGTAAAAAAAACTATACTATTACTTAAGAAATGAATTTGATGTTTGCTGATTTGTCATATTTTCCATGATTGTAGGTAATTTTTATAATTTATCATAATTTCTATAATTTTATATATAATTTATTATATATTTAAAACAAATTTATATTAATAGTATATGATTTTCAGAAAATAAGGTACTTCTTATATATTAAATTACTGTCTTGAAAATATATTTTTGTATTAGAAATTTAAAATTAAGATATAAAAATTTGTAGTTATTCTATAATTGAAATAAATTTACACTAATAATATTATGTTTTTAGAAAATAAGGTAATTCTTATGTCTTATGTTATTATCTTGAAAATATATTTTTATATTATATAATTTAAAATTACAAGAGAAAAATTATCTATTATTAATTAAATTTAAATCATCACTCAAGAAAATTATTAAGGAGTGAATTTGCTAACTCATTAAGTTCTCCATGATTTTATGTAATTTTAATTATATCATAATTTTTATACATTATAACTTTAGAAAATAAATAACTTATACATTATACTGTTATCTTGAAAATATGTTTTTCTATTATAAATTTTAAAATTAAGATATAAAAATTATAATTAAATATAAATTAAGTAAATATTCGTATAAATATTATAATAAATATAAATCAAGCAAAAGAATTATATAAATATATTATTTTAAATATTTCTGATGCTTGAATTTTTTCATTGGTAATTATGTGATGTTTGATTTGTACTTTTTTAAAACATAAATAATAAATTATTATGCTGGTTTTTAAATTAATAAAACATAAACTAAAAAATATCCATAAGAGAATTATGCCCGAAGTGCGGGCAAACACCTAGTTTATCTACTATTTAGAAGTCATGTTGGACCATATCACTAGTTATTTAACATAACATATTTGATTGTTACTTAACCAATCAAATATATATTATTTCCAAAATATCTTAATAATTAATAAATATATTAATAATAAATCAATGTAAATATAACAAAATCTGTTGAAAAAAAAATCTAACAATAACTTACCAAATTTTTTAAATAATTTATATAAAATATGTATTTCTTTATTTTGTTATTAAATATAGTGAATTGCACTCTATATACACAACTTATTCTCTAATTAAGCCAATACCCTAAATCCCACATCATAACACCTTCCTTCCTAGACACTAAACTTGTCCCATCATGGGTAATTCATTAATTTCAACACTTTTTAGGGTTTTATGCCAATTCAGCCAATATAATTATAAATTTAATTTAATTAAAAATAAAATATAAATCATATATTTAAAAAATTTAGTTATACATTTATAAAATAAAAAATATACCCACACATCCGTGCGGGTCAAACTCTAGTAAGAGTTTAAAACACTAATAACATGTTTCAAATTCAATCGATCTGCTATACAAAACTAAATTATATTGTTTGAAGTTTCAAATTCTATCGATCTGCTATACAAAACTAAATTATATTGTTTTAGATACCTACACAGATGTGGATTCATATTTACAGTTCATTTGCATATCCATATAGAAGATTTATCTGTAGATTAGACTTCTCTTTATATAATAGTTTCCATAGGTTCGGTCAGATACCTAAAATTAATATAGAAAAACAATAGAAATTTTCTAGACGCACACTTGACAAAGAAATTATATATCTTTTGTCTTTGCCTGTTTGATTTTTATCTTAGAAAAATAAAATAAAAATATTTGTAGATATTTTATTAAATATTTTGGTGCACGTTCATTGGAACGTTTACGTACGTGTAGCGCCTATAGTGTTTTGCTTGGCTAATTATTGACTTAAGATAAATTTTACTTTGGAAATCATTTTTACCAATACCTTTTTGGCAAGTTTATCGTTTTAATCCGGCTCCTGGTGAGGCATACTGGTATAATAACCCCATGTTCATATCAACTGTGTGGTAAACTCTGTTTTATATATATGTGGTGAATCTGCGGAAAATTCTTTAGCAAAAAGTACGTATATTACACTAAGGGGCCATAGCAAAAATCGTGAGAAACAACTCATCTATGGACCTACCTTGATAAGATCATGTGGGGACTTTTAACCAGTTGTAACGTCATGGGTTCGAATTATTTCATTGTTTCCCAATTTGGTTTTGTCACCATCCCACCAACATTTTCTGCATTCATTTATAAGTTTATAACCCAAATCTTTGCTCTACTGACATACATAATATATATATATATATATATATATAAACACATATTTGATATGTACATGATGTATGTCCTTTAATTATAAACAATGGTATTAAAATTCTGGCCAAAATAATTGGCAATTACTCTCATTTGTTCAAGTTCCTTGTGTTGTCCGTGTCCATCCATGCGTATATATATAATATATGTAATTTGTACATCAAAGATTGGCACAAATTAAATACATAAAAAAATATTCAGAGATATGTATCATCCCGATTCAATTATTTTAGGTATTTAAATTTGTGGATTCCAGAAATTATATTTTATAATAATATACAATTACACAGAACAATCAAGTTTCTAAAATACCAAGTGAGAGATAAAATATTGCATACAACTATAGATTAAGACGTATGTTATATAAGTTTAGGTTGAATTTGAATAACCAGATCGTTATTTTAGTCTATGTACCCTTGCCTTCACTTCTATAACCTTATTTTCCAGATATCTAAAACTTTGGAAATATTTAAAATGAAGTCTGGCGGATTAGGAACTAATTAAAATCCCCACAGAAAGACAATGGGGAACGGACCGAAGACGGTTCCTAAACCTAAAGTGGTACGTCCGCAACTTCTTTCCCATTCACAAAATAAAAACAATCCACCTGTGTTTCTTAATAAAATAAGGTAAATAATAAAACAGTTCGAATAGTTGCATAGGTGGTTCAGTTTTGTGAGGGAAAACCGTGATCTGTTAGTAACAGTAATTCCACTTCACATTTGGTGTAGAAAGTGGTTCTGCCTTTGAAAATTATAAAGTACAATATAGATATTTAATTTGTTATAGCTATAAAATGTTTTTAATTCATTATTTGCTCTACCAATATATATTAAATATGTTTTATGTGACAAAACAAATTTATAATTTATCCTAGTTTAAAAATATTTATATAATACTTATCTATTATTTCTCATGTTTTCCTTTTTTTAACTAAATATATACTATTAGAAGTCTTATAAACTAAATTTAGATAACAAAGATAAATAACATAATAGACTAAATGAGTAAAGATAAATAGATTTAATAAATTTATAATAATACTTATATAATTAATTATAAATCATAATACTTATATAAATTACTATAAAATAAAAATAATATATATATAATTTTTATTTATTACATTTATAAATTAATAAAAATATTTTAAATTATGCAAATAATTAATAATATATCATTTTATATAGATTATTTTGTAACTTTTACAGTATTTTAAACTGTTTTTATCTACTTTCACTATTCAAATATATATTTTAGATTGCTAAAACTGCTCAATTTACACTTGTACTGTTAGATTTATTAGATTTATTTTTGATTCACTTGATCCGCTAGATCCGCAACCATTTGGAGCCAGAATTTCTGTGTGTGTGGGGTTGTAGATACCTCAAAAAGTGATATAGAGACATGGGTGCAATAATGTTCCACTCAAAAGTTTACCCATCCCAATGATTAAACCAGTACGTCTGAATTATTATTACTCTTTACGTACCTGTTTCTTTTATCCAAAAAAAAGAAGAGAAACTCACACTCTATTTATATATTGTCTACCTTGGGGTTACTTGTTGGAGAAGTACTTCCTACTCGTATAACATACATTATTATAAATTTCTTTCGGTATGTACCTTGATCGATGGACTTGTGAAATGAGTTACTTAAATTGAACTTTGAAACATTGCGTGTATTACGTACGAAGTGTTTGTTGGATTCTTCTTTCTTGGGTTGTATATATATGAATATTTGTCTTTGACATAGCATGTGAAACGAACAAACCCTTATTTTTGCAGACTTTGGTAATTTGTACGATGGACAATATGGACCCTTGAACATGAGTATAATCTCCCTTGGATAATTTGTGACCATTCCCATATGCTACCCACTTACCTTTGATTTTTTTACTCCCCGAGGCACAATTTGACTTTTTAATTACATTTGAAGCCTCTTTCTACATGTTGCAACCTTCTGTCCCATACAAAGTCGATATTACCCCTGATTTACTGCTGAGAGAGAATCAGATCAAACCCACTCTCACGAACCGGTCTCATTCTATCAAACCAACAGAGAGAGTATCACACCAAACCAACATACACGAACCCTAGTTTCATTTCTTCGCTTCCCACCCCACTCTCTTTAGCCGTTCCAAAATCTCACCGGTTCCGTAAGATAACTCACCGAATCTCGGCTTCTCCATCTTCCTCTTCAAGCCATGGGAGGTTCGTGTTCTGCAATCTCGGTTGTTTTGTGCTGTTTCTTTTTTTTTTAAATTTCGAGATCTTCAAATTTGGAACCGATTAGATCGCCTCATCCATTTTTTTGTTTCGATTAAACCTGTTTTTTTTATTACGAGATCTTTATTTTTGTCTTCAATCAAGCCGTTTCTGTGTTTTGTTCTGTACACTCTCTTACCTAGCGATAGAGATCTGGAGTTTTGTTCTCGATGAAATCGCGACATGCATGTTTTGTTTAGAGTTATTCTCTCTTCGATTTTTTACTCTCTGTGAATTGGGGTTTCTTTTTGTCGTGATATGGAGTTTACCGTCTCTGATGATATCACATCTTTTTGTGGCATGATTTGTTAGGAAAAAAGCGGCTTGACCAACGTCTCCCACTGCGCCTCTTTGCCACCGACAGGTTTCCGAAGGGACGACTCAACATATACTCCAAGCCAGACCTTATAGCTTTCATCAGACATGTGTTACGCGACACAGACGAGCTCCGATACATTAAAGCCTCATGCTTTGGGAAGTTATTTGACCTCACAGCCAGTCAATGCCCTGTTTCGTGTCAGTTAATTCACTGCTTACTCTCGAGACAACTAGTTTGTGAAGACCCCCACACCCTCTGGTCCGTTTTCGGCAAGGATCCACTCAGGTTCAGCCTCGAAGAGTTTGGCACTATCACTGGACTGCCTTGTGGACCTTTCCCTGTAGGATACATCACTGATTGGGAGGAGCAGCGTGAAGCAAATAAAGACCCAGATTGGATCAAGCTGATTGGGAAGAAAAAGTTCACCACCATTCCCGATTTACGTCACAAGCTAGAGACTGATCACAATATGCCAGGTTGGAAGAAGCTTCGTCTTGCTTTGATCATTATTGTTGATGGTGTCCTCATCGCTCATCAACAAACTCCACGCCCCACTCTCAAGTATGTAAAAATGGTACAAGACCTTGATGCATTTTGCTCACACCCTTGGGGTAGAGAGTCTTTTCTCAAGACTATAACTTGCATGAAGCCTCCGAAGTTTGTTACTACCAAATGTGAAGACCCAGTCGCAACTTTGGTTCAGCTGCTAAAGCAGGAAACTTTCAGACTTAAGGGATTCCCCCTTGCACTACAACTTCTCGCTTATCAGGCAATTCCCAAACTGCAGTCAACGATCCCACTTCCTCCTGGTCCTTTTTCAATCATGGACCTTGACGATGATCATCTTCCTGTTTTCCCAGCGCCTTCCCAAGCTGATATATTACTTGTGGAAGATGATCCAGATGTAAGAATTCCTATTATGTATTGTCATGTTTTTCATTATACTTGAAGTTCTAATTCCTAATTTAAACCATTTTCCTATTGCAGCTTGAAGTTACATCTTTGATCCCAATACATCGTAAACCAGAATCTGGTTGGGGAGTTTGGCCTGATCTCTGTCACGATGAAAGGGTCTTGTATATGGAACAACTTATATCTGATCATCAGCCATTCCATAAGCACATGTGGCCTGGTGGAGACACTTCTGCACCCAGTAAGTGTAAATTATCTCCAAGCAAAGAGATGAAACCTAGAAAGTCTGAGTCTAAATCATCTCCAAGCAAAGCGATGAAAACTAGAAAGCCTGAGTCTAAATCCCTGAAGCCAAGGAAGTCTTCCAGGAATGTTCCATCTACCCGTAAGCAGAGAAGAATCAGTAACTATTTTCCTCATGTTGGTCTCGCCGGAAACTTAAATGATGAAGTACTCAAACTTCTTTCTGAAATGTCTGCCAAGCTCTCGAACCTTGAGAGTGAGTCAAAACAGCTACGGTTATTGATAAAACGCAGGAATGTCCCACTTCAATGAAACGCTCCCCCTTCCACTCTCTACTTGCCCGAAGAAAGAATCATCACCAAACCCATACAGCCTGTCAGACTGAAGCTTCCCCTCAAACTTTCGACAAGGGATGCCAGACTGAATCTCTAACCGAAAATGTAAGTTCTACTTTTCACCTATCTATTTTTTAAAAATCAAACCCACTTACTTTAATGTTGACACTTTAAATCACAGGTCTCGCCTATGGATGAAGATGACACTTTAAGCGAGACCCCAATCGTCAGCCAATATGGTGCACATCAGTACGGCTCAATCTCCTCAACCTCACCTCCCAAGCCCCCACTTGTACTAGCTCCATTGCTTCCTCCACATCACGTAGATGACCCACCAGTCCACTCCTCACCTAGCCACACCTCACCCATTCACATCGCTGCACCCATCCATATAACACCCCTCATCCACATATCGTCTCCCATCCACATCACCTCTCCAGTTCCTACCACACCACTCTTTACCACCACAACAGACATCAAGCCAAATCAAAGTACCCTCCCTTGTTTTCGCACTCGATCAGTCATATATGATATTAGTGATCACCCTAATAGCCCGGAGCTCCACCATTGGATGTACCAAGGTCTTGAGATTTTTGATGCAGTCAGCCCTGACCCACCTTCTCTTACTCAACCAAAATACGACTCCTCCCACAACCAAGCCTCTCGTAGACTACCTTTCACACCCGACACTTCTCCGGACAAAAGTGGAGATAGCAAGTCTGGTTTCCTAGTTCATGCGCGAGCAACTAATGCATTTTCAGCGACTGCTTCCTCCAAACCTCTAAGTGTTGGAGTACTTGACGTCCCCAACATCCAGGTCTGATATCAACATCCCTACTGGTTCTTATCCTTTGTATTTCATCCTATTTTCCATTTAATTTACAAATAGTGTTTTTGTGTTTTCCCAATAGGATGAACAACAAGAAGACATTGACATCGTTGAACTGAGTGAGGGCTCCCCTGGCAGACCAAGGCCCAGGCATCAACCAACGTGCGAGGAAAACCAACTTGCAGGACATCTTATGAGATGTAAATCCATCCCAGCTGTTGACGTAATCAGCCAATTGCCTCAGATTGAATGGGATCTTTTTGAAAGGTTCATTTCCGACAATAAGGATGTGTAAGTACCAATATTCGTAATTCTTGTTGTTTTATATGGCTGTTTAACATTTTTAGACTGATTATTTTTGACTCTAGGTTCCACATAACACCTTCTGAGTTCGAGTTTACCAACAACTTCCTTCTCCAACTAGCAGAGCCTAAGCACTGGACATCAGCATATGTATGTCCCCTCCCTCTGTTTTATTATAAATTTTTTCTTCTTACTAATATAAATTTTTTTCCAGCACATGGAAATTCTCATGTACATGCTAGCTGGAAGGCATAATCGTCTTCTCCAGGATCAGAAACTTGCCTTTGCTCCACCTTCTCTTGCATTTGGAATCAAGGACATATCCAAAAGGTTCACCGCTTCAAGGAAGAAAGAATGTTTCGACTGGGGCGAGCAGCTCACTCAACTCGTTCTCCGTCCTGGCAGGAAATGGATGGAAGATGTAGTCACTGTCTATACACCGATGTTATGGGGCAACAAACACTGGGTTGGTTTAGCTATAAACCTTGATTTGGGTTGTGTTGAAATCCTAGATCCACTGCCCACCTTCTACAAAGACACTACTGTTGCTCGTTTCATGGCTCCTGTTTTGAAGGCGTTACCCTACCTTGTTAAGAAGGTTGCTGCTTTCGAGCTTACTCAATTTCGGGGGCTAAAACCTTTTGCGTGGTATCGTATCCCAGACCTCTACATCAACGAGAGATCTGGTGATTGTGGCCCTGTTGCTGTAAAGTTCTTGGAGATGCACGCACACGGTGATTTGATATCCAAGATGGCCACGTTCTCAGACAAAACTGTTGATGCACTTCGGAAGCAGTACGCTCTCGACATCTACAAGACCATCGTTATGCCTTCTTACTACGCTCCACCCATGGCTTGATACTTGTCATTCTCCTCTTCTATTTTCCAAAACTTATCTTTCGGCTACTCACTGGTTTCCAAAACTAATCTTTCGGCTACTTACTGTTTTCTAAAACAATGTCACCGGATGTCATCTATGTTTTAGACGCTTTTGATTTTTCTCTCAACTATGGGTGTCGATCCCCCTTTTGTAATATGTTAAACTTATGTTCACCCTTTTGTGTAATATTATGGTGTTAAACTTATGTTGAACTTTTGTTTTTTTGTTTTTTTGTTTTTATGTTTTCCTGTTTTTTCACTTATGTCAGTTGTTCTCGAGATTTACTTATCGCGTCACCAGTGGATAATGGATCCCGACAAACTTATCCAGACCCACCTATTGGGATCTCGGCCACGTAGAATATCGGGAACCAGATAGGTGGACGGGATCCCCATAATTTAATTGGGATCCCCGATAATGTACGGGTACCCGTCCACCTATCGGGTTGTCGATCTTCTACGTGGACGGGATCTCGATAGGTGTGTCTGGATAAGTTAGTCATGATCCGTTATCCAATGGTTGGCCCGGACCTTTTTTGAAGATCTTATCCAAATGTGGCCCCATATGTGGGATCCCGAGCGGGTACTCGGTTTGTATCCACAGAACATAAGTTAATCCAGAGCCCATACGTGGTCGAGTATCCCGCTAAAGTACGTGGTCGGTAAAATAAGGGGATGCCGCGGCGAAGTTAAGCACAACAACATACATGGTTGTTCACGTCCAGCTATCGTGTTCTTGATCTTCTACGTGGACGTAATCCCGATAGGTGGATATGGATAAGTTAGTCGGGATCCGTAGGCCGTACATCGTCGGGGATCCCGATTAGATTATGGGGATCCCGTCCACATATCTGGTTCCCGATATTCTACGTGGCCGATATCCCATATTTTCCCGATTTTTAACGTGGACGGGATCCCAATAGGTCACCCATTTGGATAAGGGATCCCAAATCACTTATCCACATCCACCTATTGGGTTCCCGACAACGTATACCTCCCTCAATCCACAACGTACCGATAAGGATCCCGACCATGTACGCTCTGGATCCCAACCGAGTACCCGCTAGGAATCCCGACCACGTATGGGCTTCAGATTAAGAGTTATCTCCTACAGATACAGCTTCAGAACAAATCTCGGACCAATCCCCCTCAATTTCTGCTTCTTTTATTTATGATTTCTCTTTATTTATAATATAAAATAAATCAACAAATAACATTCTAATCGGTTCACCCTAACCTTCGATACAACCCAAATTAATTCAAAACCGGCCTGTATTTTTTTGACTTCATACAAATACCTAACCGGTGTCTTCTACGCCTTATCTTTAACAGCAATCGATTTGGGGGTTTCTCCACTAGGGTTTTCTCTCCACAGTAACAACAAATCACGATGACCAGCTCCTCCTCCTCGACCTCCCGCTCTGGCTCGCGTAAACACGTCTACGGCGTTCCTTCGAAATGTTGGTGTGGCAAAGCCCTCGACACCTGGGTCTCTGAGACCAAGGAAAACCCTTACCGTAGATTCTACCGATGCAAAATCGCTCTCCAGGTTTTCATTCTCAACTCCACTTCATCTCTCAATACAACAACTAAACATTCCTCACATACTCTTTGTCTTTGATTGTTCCTTTAGAACAAATCTGAAGCTCATCTGTTTAAATGGGTTGACGAAGCAATACTATATGAGGTTTGAATTGTCGATGCTAAGCGTTTGGATCTACTTCATGATTTCCAAGCACTTTCGAAAGATTTCAGTGCCCAGCTTCAGTCTCAGAGGTCTTTGCTACTCTCTAGGGATGAAGAAATGATGAAGCAAATCAAAGATAATTTGTTGCAGATGTCGACAATGTTGAATGAAGAAACACAGAAGCTGAAGTTAGTAATTGCAGCAAAGGACAACTCTCACAACAACTCCATTTTTACTACCAATGGCCCTATCACTAAATTTACCATAGCTATTGCAGTAATTGGAGCTATGTCTTCCATTTACTGGAAGCTTATCTGACTCATTCCCAAACTCCTCTATCTTGTTCTATGTGCCAATGTATTGTGTTTCTGTTTCAACTACTCTATCTTTTATTTGGCACTTGTTTTTGTTTCTGTTTCATGCTCAAAATTATGTATCTGACTTATTTATGGAATTGTTATCTAACTTGGTAGTTTCAAACGATTGTAGCCAAGATACTAGCCTCCATCACCTTAACAACCTTGTCTAAATCGACATCACAAATATCCTTAATCAATACATAATGAGAAATCATACATAATCTTGCATTACAACACAAAAGTGGGTTCTAACTGACCACAACACAAAAAAAGACTGGTACTAGCCAAACACCACAGAAATTTCTCCAAAATCATTCTCCATCCTAACAATCACACCCCAAAAAACTACTCCTCCGTTTACTCTCTTTTCCAACTACACTTATATTGGATTTGTGCAGTTCGTACGGTTGTGTCCTTCGATACGACACCTTCCACACTTGTTTGGAACAAGCTTTTTCTTCTTAGTCACCTGAAATATAGGATTCTCAACTTATTATCGTTTATCAATCACTCAACCCAACAGTAAGAGTAAATATAAATATACATTACCGGAAATTCACCCGTTGAAAGGATTCTGTTTTTGCGGCGGCGCCCAGGTGGCCTCTTAGTCAAAGGTGGCATCAACACCATGCTACTCACGTCTTCAGGGATATCCACATCTCGGGGATCTCCTTCTGGACTGATAATCCCAGCATATGTCTCCCTCCATGTCGAAGTCTTGTACCAGTGTCCAACCAATGTTTCATAAGGGACTCCCAAACTGTCAGCAGCAATCATAGCATGACCACATGGAATTTTAATTTTATCAAAATACTTGCAATCACACTGCTTCTGCCCGAGATGAACACGATTTTTCCCACCAAACTTTCCGACTATTTCAACACTCCATTCACAGACAGAATTAACTTTGCTCCCCTTCATCGTTGCCATATTTTTTGTCATCTCTTTGTCCACTTCTAGACTAACCATTCCACTATGTCTATCCGATTTTTTCCTCCTTGCACTGAACCATCTTGTCATCATCCTTTGAATGAACTTCACCAACTCCATTATAGGTGAGCATCTTCCTTCAACAAGAGCATTGTTAAGCTGCTCTGCTATATTACTAGTCATAATATTATATCGATCTCCTGGAAAATTAGACCTCGACCAATGAGCAGTACCAATCTTACCAAGATAAATTCCACACTCACTTCTCTGCGCCCTTATTTTACCGTATTGATCTCTGAAATCTCGTTGTCGGTATGCCATTGCAGCTGATGTAACCATTTTTGCTAAGTTTTTGCTAGAGTACCTAGAATTGACGTTTCTTGCCAAATGCACTATGCAACAACCATGATTAGCAGTTGGATAGACACGTTTCACAGCTGCTGATATACAAGCCGCCCTGTCTGAGATGATTGCAAGCATCGGAGAATCACCCAATAGCCTCTCCACCTTCATCAGGAACCACGTCCACGCATCTTCATCCTCGCTATCCACAATAGCATAAGCTAGAGGAAAAATCTGAAAATTTGCATCCTGCCCGCTTGCTGTCAGCAAAACCCCTTTGTATTTTCCTCCTAAATGTGTTCCATCTATCACCAGCACAAGACGAAGCTTTTTAAAGCCACTGATTGATGCCCCAAATGCAAGAAACAAATACACGAATCTCTCATCACCATCATCATCTACCTCGGTCTCAATATCAGCTATTGTTCCCGGATTTGCAAGCTTCAACATGTGTAAGTAAACAGGCAGATTCAGGTAAGACTCTTCATCGGAACCCAGGATGCTTGTTACCGCTTTCTCTTTTGCCCTATAGCACTTCATGTAAGAAGCTGTCACTCGAAGATCCTCAAGCAAAAGCCTCTGCAATTCTGAAGGTACTGGCCCTTTAACTGGATTCCCAAACTTCGCTTTGTACACAGCTGCAATCACTCGAGAAGTTGCTCTACTCTTGTAACCCATCCTAAAATCTATTGGACAACGATGATCGAGTTGAGCTTTTCTAATCTCATAATATCCACACCCTCTTATCTCATGAGCAGTTACACGCCAATCACATTTGGGATCAGGACACTGAACAACAAAGGAATCTATTTTGGTCTTTGTCTGCCTGAACTTAAATTGGTTCCTAATAGCATATATTGCCAATGAGATCTGACAATCTTCTTTGTTACCAAATACCTTCCCCACATATATTTTTCCATCTTCTTCCTCTAAATCCATGTCTGGTATCTCTGCTGCAGCATAGCTTGTATCATCAAATAGTGGGGGGATATCAAACTCTTCATCATCAACGTCTTCTAGCTTCCTCATAGAAACAGGTGTATTCCTTTCTACGTTATGAGTGTTTGTGTTCCCACCCCTCCACGGGTTTTCATTGCTACCACCCATCCACGGGTGTTTCTCCTCACCCACTGGATTGCTTGAACCACCTTCTTCGACAAAATGGTCAAATGCATCATTACTAGTGCACGTGTACCGTCTCGGTCCCGTCTTCTTGGCTAAACCGTCCACGATTTCTTCCTCATTATAGATAACATTCACTGCATCTGACCCACCATAGTCACCGTTAAGGAGTGGACTCCAAAACTCTTTGTCGTAACCTCTGGGTCTTATGTCTCTCTCGTCAAGCTCACCATCTTTAAAAACTCCATCTTCGTCACCCAAACTTCCACCACTTACATCATCGTTTCTTTCGACCCCTTTTCCTTTTTGGTTAGAATTCTTCTCCTTGATTTCTTCTTCAACTCTCTCTACCTCTCTTACAAACTCATCATCATCCAAGTTCAAAACTTTTGGCTTCTCCCTGACTGCTGATGTAACACCAGCTCTCAATGACCTTACAAACAGAACATCTTCCATGTTAACATCACCCCCACACGAAGCTTTTGCTTTCCCCATCTCTGATGTAACATCACCACCACTTAACGAACTAGATTTACCATTTTGACTAAACTTAGTTTTAGAAGTCGCTGGAGTTACAAACCCCATCCCTGAGTCATCCACGTTTTCATTGCCCTTCGAAATCCTTTCAAACTTAACGAACAGATTCATACCTCCTTTTACTCTCAGATGCTGCAAGAAGTACCTAATCCCTCCATCACTTGTTAAGACTACAGGTGGAGTCCTTATTCCGGTAGCTAGTTCAAAACTCGATGGCGGCCAGTAGCTAAGAGATGCAACAAACTCATCTTCTTCAACACCAAACTCACGCAAGACGTTCCCTTGAAGTTCTCTCAAACACATTCCTTCGTACAGAGGAACCAGCCTCGCCATCTGACTTTTGTTCAGAACAAAATTCCACTTCCCTGAGTCACCACAAACCCATTCTCCGCACATTACCATGCACTGCTCCTCCATTTCACAAACCTGCAACAAATATAACAGAATCTTTAAAAAAAACAATACATTATATCTCCATCTTTTTTCGAAACATTATATCTCCATCATTTATTTTACCTAAACTCCTCCAGGAAACAGCCTCCGGCCAACACAGGTAGAGTTGCCCTGTTTTTGATGAAAGGAAACAGAGCTATTAAATTCACGTCATTATCAACCTCAACCACCCTTCAACTTTAATTCTCAGCCATTGGATTAGTTCTGTTTCTCTCCTATCGAATGGCCCTAAATGAAGCTCTCTTCTCTATACAAAAGACAACGTTAATGCCTCATCCTAGGAAGCAAACCGGATTTCGCGAGAGACAAACCAGATGTCGGTTTCATTAAGGGCAATTGTGTCAACATGCTCCTCTTGCACCAGTGTAAAGTGCCTACAATGTGGTAAGTGCCTCTGAGTGTAACAAAAACTCAGAATGTGCCCCATAAGGTAAGCGTCTCCTTACCTTTTTACTCTTTGTATAGAATTTGTCAACATTTCCTTGTATTTCCTAATAAGTAGGTAAAATACGAGGTGACCGTACATGAAGCTAGCCAAAACTTGATGTATGAACGACGACGTTGAACAAAACTTAGGTTCACCATTTAAGATGAATCTTCAAATTCACCACACATCTCATAACTATTCATTGTGTCACATAGATTAACTAGGTGTTTTGCCCGCACATACGGGCTTAATTATCTTTAAATTAATTTAAAAAATCATCAAAATAAATGATTATTTGCATCCAAAAAATTTAACCTAAAAATTAAACCTTTTAACATGATAACGTTATTCACAAATTTAAAAAAAAAAATTCTAATGTCCATTTCCTTTCTTCTTAATTGATAAAAATATAGAAATCTATCTTTCAATTTAAAAAATTGAATCGATAAATGTACATTCAAAATTGATCTCACAAAAAGAATAATATTAGTTTGGATAATAATACAATATATTTAAAATTTATTTTTTTCAAATATGTATTTTCTTTCTTTTTGAAGGATCTTTTATTTTGTTATGATTAATTCATGTTTAAAGTTTAATTATAGAAAATATAAAAATAAATTTAATTTAACGTGTGAGTTCAGAAGTGAAAAATAACTTCACAAATATATATCCTTATTATATTATTATATTCTTTTAGTTTGAAAATAATTACGTATTATAATTTTTTTCAATTTTATATTTTCAATTATATACAATTAAAAATTTTACTTTATGAATATTTATTTATGTTTTTTCTATTTTTGAATTTTTTTTATAAAATATATTTTTTGGATAACAACACACTATATATAGGAATTATATTTTTTTTATTTTTAAATATATATTTAGATTATGGATAATCATTATCATTATTATTAATTCAAATCCTTTATCTAATCAAATAAATATCAATTAATTTCGTTTTTATTATTGTCTGATTTATATATTTATTCATCAAGGGTATAAACGATATTAACCACTCTAACTTTTAACGTGGGAGCTCCGTTGCGAAAAATCACTTCGCAAATAATAGTTTAGATAAATAAAAATATTAAATATTTTAAAAAAAAAACTAAAATAGCTTAGAAAAAGATAACGTCAGCTTTAACGATGTTAACATCACCAGCTAAACCCTAAATCTAAACCGTAACCCTAAATTCTATCTAGACCTTAAACCTAAATCCTATACCCTAAAGCTCAATCTAGACTCTAAACTCCAATCCTATACCTTAAATTCAAACCCTAAAATCTAAACCCTAAATCTGGATCCTATACCCTAAATTTGGATCCTATATCCTAAATCCAAACCTTATATCCTAAACCCTAAACCCTAGACCTTAAACTCTAAACCCTAAACCTTAAATTATAAACTCTAAACTTAAAACTTAGATCTTGAATTTAAATCATATACCATAAATCTAAACCCTATACTTTAAATTCAAAGCTAAACTGTAAATCCTAAACCCAAATTTTTTATCCTAAATGTTTGGATTAATGTTGATATTGTTCCTTTAGAGTTTAAAGTTAGAATTTAAGGTTTGAATTTAGAATTTACGGTATGGATTCATGATTTATGGTCTAGAACTTAGATTTGGATTCTAGGGTTTGAATATAGAGTTTAAAGTTTGGGTTTATGATTTAGAGTTTATAATTTAGGTTTTAGGGTTTGGATTTAGGGGTTGGAGTTTGAGTTTAGGGTATATGGTTTAGATTTAGGATATAGGGTTCGGATTTAAGATCTAGGTTTGGTTTTTAGGGATTAGAGTATAGATTTTAGTTGATATGGGGTGGATTTAAAGTTTAGCTATCGGTTTTCGTGTTGTTAAAATTGACGTTATTTTTTTTAGCTATTCTGATATTTTAAAAAACATTTAATAATTTATATTCATTAATCTATGTGGCACAATGAATGGTTATTAGAGATGAAGTGAATTTAAAGGTTACCTTAGGAAGTGAATCTAAGTTTTGTTCCACGAGATTCATAATTGCATTATAAGCATTATATAAGATAATGCATGTATATATATGTATATATATATTCATAATCATCCAAAATTCTGTTTTTTATAAACCCTATCGGCTGATCCTGCCAGCTTCGGGAAGAACGCACTTAGTGGTATAGAGTGGATTGGTTACCACTGTCTGATCCGAGTTTAGAATATCTTCCGACTAATGTCAGGAGATGAACCGATCATCTGTTACGATCCACCTTATAAACCATTTGGACCGAAATCCAAATCCAAACTGGCTAAATATTGATAATTTAGTTCCCAAAAAGGAATCGAACTCAGGACTAATATGAGTACACACCAAGCCCAAAGAGCTACCATCACTTGGTTGAATTTCTGCTTCCAATATATTATTATAGAGATACATACATATATCCAAATCAAGCATTTTTGGTGGAACTTTAATTTTACTTCTTTCTGGAGCTAGTTTTTTTTCCAATCAATATACTGTCAATAATTCTGATTGTGATGTCCATTCGAAGATATCTAATGTGTATATGATTCAGTACCTAGGTAACATGTATCAATAATATATATGAGAAATTTCCGCAATAGTCTCAGTTGGATCAGACTTCATTTCAACGTGAAAATTATTCAATTTTCATCATTCTATTATTGATAACTGTCGAGAGTTCATACCAAAAAAAAAAACAGTCGAGAGGATTTTTATAGAATTTTTTTTAATAATGATTTTTACAGAAATGTTACATGCATGTATTATGATAACGATCTCCCTTTTTCTATCAAAGCCGATAATGTTTCATACAATAAAGGATAACATATACACCAAGAAAATATATACAAAGTTAATATATATATATACAAAGTTTAAAATTCGATTATTATAAGTCTGCATATCAATAATATTCTTAAAAATAGTAATAATATAATTTATTCAATGTATGAAGCTGTGGTCGACATTGGTTTTGAACTGCTGGCTCTATCCTTTGACGTTGGACGTATGTCGATCAACATTTGATGTGACATTCTAATAAGATCTCTTTGTTAATGTATAAATGAAGATTGGACCCAACACACGTGGGTTTTAATGTCAGCAGAATATTTATTCACTTTTCTCGTTTTGGTATTTTCCATATAAATTGATTTTTTAGATTATGGGAGTTCCGTGTTTCGAATTTCAACCAACGACATGCTTGGGGTTTTTTTTTTTTTTTTTTTTTTTTGGACAAATGCTTGGGGTTCAATTACATAATGTATCTCTATTTTTTTGTCCAAAAAAAAAAATGTATCTCTATTTTCCGGTCAAATTACATAAAAAGGTGTGTGTATAAAAGGTGTGAATGTATATTCCGGTTAAAGTACAGTATAGGTGTGCTGTATAAAAGGTGGTTGGTGATGATGGTTCATGGTTGTGTGTGTGATTACACAGTCTTAATTTTCCCTAATTTTTTTATTAAGTTTTATAATGAAAACAATAAAATTAAAAAAATAATTAAGTTTTATTAAAAAATCCAAAGCTATAACCTAATTTTTTAAATATATATATATATATATTGGCTGTATAAATTATCTTTTTTACAGATTTTTACAGCTAAAAATAACACGCATTATTATCCCACTAGTTTTGAAAAGAGTAAACATTTGCTCTGATTTTCAATTTTTTCTGTTCATTTCTCTCCATTCCCTTTGTGTTACTCCCAATTACTCTAGAAATTTACCAATCACCCTCGTGATGGTTCAGTACTATTTTAGATGAGTCGAGAGAGTAAGCCGAAACTTGATGCATGAACCACGACATTCATAATTGCATTGATGAGTCGAACTGAATGTAAAGTGGGACTTAATTGTAAGTACTGTTTGTTAAAGAGCCTAATTTATTAATTCCAACCCACGTAAAACACCTACCTATCACATCATGTGTTTGAGAATCATTTTTATTAATTCTTTTAGAAAAGTTTTAGCTATACAAAGTTCTTATTAACTACTTTGAAACTTGTTTTTTCGATTAAAGGGACCCGTGCACATGTGTTTTTCGATGAAATGAAGTGATAACTTTTGCCTCTTTTAGCTGCATAATATGCATATACCAAATATTTGGTTAATTCATAATAGTATAATATACGATTTTCCAGTGGGAATTATTTCATTCGTTATCATAGTCTATAAACTTGAATTTACAAACAAACTTTGGTCTAGTCCTCTTAACATGGCACCGTAAAATACCCATTTAAAAAAAAAAATGTTATGTAATAAATCAAGTGTTTAGCAAATTTATAGGAAGAAAATGTCATTTTTATTAATTCGGGATCTTCTAATTGACGTAAGGTCATGCATGGTATATAGAATAATAATAAAAATAAAATACAAATCGTGTTGGTTCTGTAGTTGCAATAAATTTCAGTCCATTCATATAAACTCTAGTCTTAGACGTGCCAACTAGGGATAAACCCCCATGGATTGGTCATAAAGGTTTCGCCATAAAATGGAATAGATCTCTAATTTGAGAGCAAACACGGACTTTGCGGACTAATCCACTCTGGAAGACTGGCTCGAATGGGCTTAACCCCTGAGCAGTACGACCCTTAGACATGATGTTTTATATAGTTAGAAAGGCTTGAGAGCAGAGAGAGACAATATACATATATAGACTTAATCTCACTGTGATAAGATCCAGATTTAAGTTTGAGAATGAATCCTAATATGGAAGATTTAAGTGTAAACTTTGAATGAATGATTATAAGTTGTTTAGTATATTTCTAATACGTGACTTTGAGAATGAATTAGAATATCTAAGAATTATTCAGTTTCAACTATTATCAAAAGGGACTTTGTTCAATACCAAATAAAAGATGGTCTAAACACCCTTCTTTACAGATGAAAAGCAAGATAAAAGATGGAATACTATTAAACAACAAAATATAAAAGATAATAAAAATGAATAGAAACATTTTTTTACTTTAAAATATGTGAGACCTGTATACAATATAGATGTTTAAACTATGCAAAAATAGAAGAACATACAACTTGTACAAAAAAAATTATAATCAAAGAACCCTAAAAGAATAGAAAACAAAAGGCCACATCATCCTCTGTTTACACAAAACTCCCAAAACAACAAGTGGAGGCGGTAACAAAAAACAAACACACACAACACCGTGTGATGGGTCTTCTTCAGGAGAGGGCTCTTCTTCTTTGCTTCTCTAAGATGTGATCTATCTCTGTCCTAAAACTCTAATCTTTCGCCTACACTTAGAGTTGTTGGGAGATACATCTTCTATGACCAGCCCTCGTGAGTTTCGTGGGTTGTTTTGTTTCGAGTTTCCAAACAGAGCCTATGTCTTGTGCGATCTTAACCGCGTCCATAGACACACCTGAGAGCCCTCTCTTAGTAAACCCGACCGCATACAATCCTGTCCTTCCTTTCCAACCGCTGTTCGCTGCTTTCGGGAAACCATTCTTTGCAAAGAACTCACTCTCCTATAACAACATAAACGCAAAACACAATAAGTACACATGACCAAAAAGAACAAACCCGGTTTAGTTAAACCGGAATCAGTTACCAAAAATTTTAAACTTCTTGGTTTTGTTTTCTCACCTGTAGCCAATAAGGAACGTTGCTACGGTAACCAGTAGCGAGTACAACCGAATCAACCTCGAGTTGTTCACCATTAACGAGTTCAACTCTGTTCCCATCAAACCTTTTGATCCCTGGAACCACATCGATCTTTCCTGACCGGATCTTCTCCAAAGCTCCGATGTCAAGCACCGGCGTCTTCCCTTTCACGCTCTTTAACTCCATCGGACCCATCTCGGGTCGTTTCAAACCGTACTTCTCGATGTTCCCAAGCACCAACCAACACAAAACCAACAATATTTTGTCAACTAGCCATAAAGGAAGCCATGCTAACATCTTCATGGCAATCTCGAACGTTGACTTCCCCATTACCTCTCTCGGCATCACATGAACCTAAACAAAACAAAAAATTGAAATATCAGATTCTTGATTCTTGATTCTTGATTCTTGATTCTTGAATGTTAGAGTTTGAATCGTTAATGACTTACCGAGCTTCTAACGACCATGGAAGGCTTAGCGAAGTGATTAGCGAGGTCAAGAGACACTTCCATACCGGAGTTTCCACAACCGACGACTAGTACTTTCTTTCCGGCGAACTTCTCGCCGGACTTGTAATCACATGCGTGGATAACCTCGCCGGTAAACTCATTAAGCCCATCAATCTCCGGGACCACTCTCTCCGCATTCTCTCCCGTAGCCACCACAAGCCACCGGCAAATATACTCAACCTCCGACCGAGTTGACTCAGCGTTGCACACGGTCTTGACTCGCCACAACCCGCTGGTCTCATCGAACCGGGCGGTCTGCACGCACTCGTTGAACTTGGGGTTTATCTCGAACCGTGAGGCGTAGGACTCGAGGTAGTCGATGAACTGACGCTTCGTCGGGTACTCCGGGAAGCTCTCCGGGAAGGGCATTTTCGGTAATTGGCAGAACTTCTTCGGGAGGTGAAGCTTGAGACGGTCGTATGTTCTGTTTTGCCATAAAGAAGCTATACAGTCTGCTCTCTCGAGAACTACGAAAGGAACGCTTTGTTCTCGGAGACAAGCGGCTGTTGCTAAACCGGACGGTCCTGCTCCGACGATAACCGGTCCGTTGACCCAAATGCACCGGTTAGTTGTTGTTACTTTTTGTTCTTTATCCATTAAACGAAACATACTCTCCATTTGTCTTTATAAATGTTCTTAACAGTTAAGAGAGAGAGAGAGAGAGAAGTTGGAGAAATGGTTTTGAATTGGAATGAAGATAGTGTTTGAAGGTTATGATGTTATATAGAGGAGAAGATCCCATGTGTCGTGAATATTTTTTTCCAGGAGATGATATTTGATATATTTGTATAATATTATGATCATGAGCTGCTGATATTTATTTTAATTATTAATAACATACTGCTTGTGAGTATGATTGCTTAAGAGTTGGATTTGTTTATATAAAAAATTAGCTAATGGGGTTTGTGACGGTTGAGCACTTGTAATAAACAGAGATAGTGCTTGAGGATGAAGTAATATTTTGGTATTGGGAAATACGATTTTCTACCGACCATTTTGTATTATTTTATTAGAATATATCCACATTGCATAGTTTTAAGAAAAAAAATACAAAACTAATTAAAAAATTATGATAAATGTTTTTTAATATTATTACATTAGTTATTTTATGACATTTTTGAATATGCTTTTATATGATTATATAAAATCAACAATAGTGATAATATGTAAAATAAAAATTATCTTTTTTATTTAAAAACTAATGTTTTAATATGTATTAAAAACTTTCATCTATTTACTTTTTGCTTTCTTAATTTGTGTTTGTAATAAATAGTTTATCATTCATATACATTTGATTATATTCTAATTCAAAACCAAATGAATTAAATGATTATAAAAATTAAAATGTAATACAAATAATTTTGTTATGTTTCCATCCAAATAAGAATTTAAGACATTAATTTTCAACTTAAAGAAAGTGTGATAATTATGTAATTTATGGTGAGGTTTAGAATAGAAATGGAAGTGATGGAATTAGGGAGCAGCGATGGTGACGCGTCTTTCTAGGATAGAACTAGGTCAAGGGGGACCCACAAGAGGAAGCCAAGTAAATGATGACGTGGAATGGAAGCCACGTGGAGAAGATGATGAGCCAAGCTGTGATGTATGTGGAACCAAATGAATAAAATCACATCAAACCCATTCTCTTCCATTAATTAAGCTCCTCCACTATTATTAAGTTCTTGGTCCCTCCATCTCCACATTTTTTCATTTTTTTCTTTAAAATAATGAATTCTGATTTAAAAATACATATTTGAAAACAGCTATGATACTGATATCTTGCAATACGTGATGATATAGGTACGGAAATTGTGATGTATAAGTATAACTATCCATACATTTTGTGCTTATTGTATAATAATCCAAGTGCCTAGAGACTTTAGCTAAATCCAGTGAGTATATAACAAACGATTTGTGTAACCTGAGTTAAACTCACAAAATTTCTTAAAACTGAGCTTACACATGAGTTTTTGCCAACTCAAAAACGAATTTGCTAAAGAGTTTTTATGTGGGTAAATTCCAAAAGAGTGATACTATATGCAGCTAATTATCCTATATTTTCACCGAAATCTATTGAAAGTATTTTCGTCATAAAATGAAGAAAATTCATTGTGATCTCCTAATTTGTTGTTTACTATTCAAATAAAGATAAGTATTTAAGTTTTGTTTATAAAGAAACTTTTAATCGTAGTATCAACCTATATAAATGTCACCATCTCCAAACTTCTGTAATTTTTTTTTTATCAAACTTTTGTAAATTTTGTTCATATGAAAGTAAGTTAGGCAATATAATCCATCAAAATAAAAGATGTGATAGGTATATGTGATTAAGGAAGGCTCTAATAACCTCAATAAAGTAGGAATAACACGATTTAGCTAACCTATGCTAGCCAGGTGATGGTGACTAACTTAGCTACAATGATAAGATCTTTTTCTCTTCATTGGTACTTGAAATTACAATTGTAAAGTGCATATTTCAAAGTACACAAGGAAAAGGTACTCATATTAGTGGATATGTGTTAAGTTTTTTTAGTTTGGCAAAAGTTTTTATATATTTATATAGAAACTAAAAAAATATAGGATCCCACAAAAAATCTACTAGATGGGATTGTGGAAAGAAAACTAAAAGATGTAACGCCATGTGCATAGAACCTTGGTTTCCATGGTATTTTCTCATCTTTTCATGCCACAACATTTTGGAAGCTTTGAGTTTGGCATATCTATGTATACATACGCATACACAAACTCACCAATATATATATATGCTAGGAGAGACGGATTTAGATATTCGGGAAATTTGACGTATCCGGATCCGGATTCGTCGGATCTGTGGTTTTAGTATCCGGATGTGGATTCGTGTCTTCCGAATATCCAAACTTCGGATATCCATCTAGATATTGTGATATATGCGGATACCCACATTTGGATTCGAATCCGTAAAAATAATTTAAAAATCTAAAACAAATTTTTTTAAAATAATACACAAACTAAATATTTAAGCATAATTTATGAATATGTATATGACATATACTATTATTAATATAAAAGTAGAATATTAAAATAAAATAAAAAAAATAATATATTTTTTAAAACAGGAATCTGAATCCGCATATCTAGACCTAAAAATTAAGATATCCGGATCCGAATTCGATTTACACGGATCCAGACACCTCTTGATATCCTAATTTCGGAGCGGATCTCGGATGGAATCCGGATCCCGGATAAAAATCTCTGCCCTAATATATGCACTCATTTTAAACTTATTGGCTTCAAGCCGGTTGACTGTTAAACTCATCCTGATCCTTTGGTCCGATAGGATACGTACTTTCACGGCTTTAACAATAATACATTCACCTTTTCTATAAAAGCACTTGAAATATGGTTTACGAGAAAAGCTTATTAGGTATGAATCAATGTATTATCATCGTGCATGAGTCACGACCACTTTGTTAATAACTTTTTTGTTGGTTTCTGATCACGATAAACGTACGTACCAAACTCTATTTTATAATTATTTACAATATTAGTGTGCTATATTCGATATTAGCCATATATTCAGAAAACTTTATATGCTTAAAACATAAATTAAAAACTGAAGCAAATTAGTGATCAATGTATAAAAGTACTAAAGTAAACAAATAGAAAAACGATGATCAATTATCACGCGTAAGAGAGAAAAGGAGTAAGATGATATCATTGGATACGTATACGAATCGCTTCATCACAATAGGCGTAAAGTGAAATTTGCAGCTCATTCGCCGCAGAAAGTTATAGTTTACTTAATTAATATGTTTAATTATAAGAGCATCTTCAATGTATATATGTATATTAATATCCTCTAAAATAGATACATCTATTATATAAAGGATTTTCATTTATATGACTATATAATATAGTTTCTCCAGAACAAAATAAAATATATAGAAATATTACTTTTCATCTCTAAATTTAGGAATGAAAATAATAGTTATCTATATTTTTCCCAAAAAACACATAAACTTTAATATACAAACATACATTAGAGTAAATCCATTTATATAATAAAATTTCTTCATTTTAAAAAAAATACAGAGATAAAAATAAAAGTGGACCGGAGAAGGTAAATATATAGATGGCTTACTATTCCAACAAATGACAAGGTAAATATATAGATGGCTTACTATTCCAACAAATGACGGTGCACTTCCATCTCAAAGTATTATGGTATAATATTTTATATATTAATTGAAAACATTACAATATTTGAATGTATTAATGTGTCATCACGATAATAATTATATTTTTAAAAATATATATTGGTCGATCTAAACATTTATTATATTCTTTATTAGACTGATTATCAATTTGATTAAAAGTGTACACAAGAATATTCTTCATCTAAACTATTAAAACTGAAGTACATTTATTAATTAACCCTAAGTTTTCCTCAATAATTACATTCTATTGCCACTGGTCTAAAAATTGTCGTTTTATTTTTTCTAAACCATTCTAAATAATTGATTTCACTTAGTTTTAATAATATAGCTTTAAATAATTGTCTTCCGTGTCTTTTTCTCCATTCTTTTTTTTTTTCTGATGAACATTCTTTTTTCTCCATTCTTCCAAGTCTTCTTCTCCATTTTTTCCACTCTCTTTTGGATTCAAGTCAATGAGAAGGCCAAATCGGAGTTTTGCAGAGTTGGGTTGTTTGTGGTCTCAGATTGGTAAGTTCCATGGCAAGTCAAAATGTCAGTGGATTTTCGCTAAGCTCTGGGGTGGTTTCGGGAGTGACCGATTGAGAATGAATCGCGACACTGGCTGGAGTCAGGTGGCTCGGGAATCGCGTTGGTTAGGAGACGGCGGGGTATGGGCCGTCTCTTGGAGTAAATTTGCCATGGGAATTTAATTTTTTGGACTAATCAATTATTCAAATCGTCATATCGTGATGATAATGTGAGAAATTTTAATAAGATTATTTGAGTTTTGTAAATCTGGAACGTAACCAGTTTTTTACCAATTTTGTTTTTTAAAATTTATGCCATTTGTAAAATTTGATTAGTCATGGAATTTTTTTTAAATTTTTTTTCCAAATGTCAAATTCTAATTGGTCAAACGACTTGCGCTTTAGTATATAAATGATTAAAGTTATGCAGAAGATAAATTGTTTAAACTTTCAGCTATTGAGATCGTGATGATAATGTGAGAAATTTTAGGAAGATTATTTGAGTTTTGGAAATCTGGAACGTAACCAGTTTTTACCAATTTTTTTTTTAAAAAAATTTATGCCATTTGTAAAATTTGATTAGTCATGGAATTTTTTTTTAATTTTTTTTCAAAAATCAAATTCTAATTGGTCAAGCGACTTGCGCTTTAGTATATAAAGGATACTAAAACGAAACAATAAAAATAGTTATAATTAGCTATCAAATTTATTTATAATAACATAAGATAATTAGAAGTATATTCATAATATTTGATGAAACTAAAAGATTATCAACACAAAATTGTGAAAATAAAAATTATAATAAATTCAAGTTTTAGCAATTTAAAATACCAGTGATATCCTCGACCTTCATTACAAATCTCTCAACACCTCTTTGAAATCGAATACTAGCCATCTTCGTCAGTTGATAAAAAAAACATCTTCATCAGCAAAATTTGAAAGGGATGCGACTCCCGATGTGAGATTCTATCATTAATAGGCATTCTAAACCATCTAAACTACTTTAGCCTCGAGTATAACTATCTCATAAAAGAAACACAACTAAAATAAAAGAATACAAAGTCGTGGCCCATTGATTTACTTTGTAAATTAACAATTTAAGCTGGAAGTTTATGTTAATGTGTTTATTCTACTGAATACACTGGCCCATTTATTTACTTATAAATTATTTTACTACTATGATCTATTAATATGTTAATTTAGCTTCGGTAAATTAGAATATATATATATATATATATATATATGTACCAAAATGGATTTACAGTAGTGAAATTATATGAAAAATAAACTAAATGCTTCACGATTATAACAAATAATATAATATATGCTATGTATGGGTTCATATATATATATATATATATATATATATATATATATATTCTTTCTTTAGTTTATATTCTAAATTTTTATAATATATAAATACACATATAAAAAACAATTAAAGGAATTTAATATGGGAACACTTAAAACTAAGACATATAAAAAATAAGAATGTTATGTGTAAAAATGTCATATAAAACATATTTATAATATATTAAATGTTATATGTTTATAGCATTAAAATATATATGCTATTCGTATTTATAAAAAAAATTACATCCGCGCGGGCGCGCGGGTCAAAAACTAGTTATTTACTTAAATAAAAACTATGAAATTACATAATATGATTAATATATATAATAATAATAATGATAATTTGAATAATAAAGTTTTGATAACAATTTTTGTATCCTCAATAATTTTTGTTTAATTATATTTTATTTGAAAGAAATTAAACAAACACATTAAACATATAATAAATTTTGTTTTTCAAACTTGTTCTATTTTGATTTTTTTTAAATGATTATAAATTACTAAAATTGTTGAAAGTCACACAATAGAAATTTTTGTGATCGATGATTTTATCTTTTTCTGTTATAACAAGTTACAAATGATCCTTAAATCATATGAATATGAAGCATCATTTAATATAAATATATATATTAATATCGTTTAAATTAAACTATATTTAATATAAAAAAATATGTTAATTTCGATTGAACAGGTATAAGACCTGAAAAATTATATTTAGTTAATTTCATTAGATTTAATTATTTTCCTTATAAAGTATTGTAAATCAAGAGGGATTATTCCAAATTATGTGTTTACACCAATTTAATTATATACATAATAATTTCTTGTTTCTTAATTATTCAATATATTGTTTTTTCTCAATATGTAAATGAACACAAATATATAATAACATATATATATATATATATATAATTTGTATTTATAGTGTTCATCTCGTATAAAGCGCGAATCTTAATCTAGTTAACATTTATTACGGATATACGAATTAGTTATTCTATACTACCCTTTAAAAGTATTTTTGATCTTCAATTGGTTTGTGGAGTTGTCTTTAATCGTGTTGATTATATATTTATAACATCATTGATACTTTACTTTAATGACAAGTATCATATGATCAAAATTTACAATCATATTTTCATGCATGAAAATCTCGAAATAATGATTGCATAAGAAATAGTATTAAGATTGCATTTGTTTCTTGTCAGTTCTATAATCGATCTGAGACAGTTTTTAACAATTTAAAATATTTTTATAATCATAGTAGGAAAGATGGACATAAACCATTGATATATTAGCATATATGAAAGCCTAATTGCATTCACACATATTTTCCAGCAATAAGCCTAATTGCATTCACACACACACACACAAATAAAAATATTCATAAACGCAAAGTAAACAATATTAATAAAATATACAAAAATCATCACATACATTGATAGTGTTTGAGAGCTTGATGAGTTAATTACTCACATAGTGTCTCAATAGTATATAGTTTAATGTTTTATACTATTATATTTGTTGTATTATTATTCGATTTTTCAATTAATGCATAAAAAGTAGCCAATAGCTATCATAACTAATAGAAAATCATGATGTATTTATAGAACCGACTGATTTTCATGACAAAGATTAATATGTTTCAGAGATTACAAGAGGATTTTGAGAATGTGAATATCTCTCATATGTTTTGGAATAAGAATCGTCAAACTGACATGCTAGCAAAAAAATAAAGATTAAAGACTATGTTTTTTACCATATAAATCAGACTAGTCATACAGAAGTGCTTTTCGAAGAATCGGTTCATCTAACCATCACATCATCTAATTTAGA
Organism: Eruca vesicaria subsp. sativa; assembly: GCA_932364175.1. NCBI lineage: Eukaryota > Viridiplantae > Streptophyta > Magnoliopsida > Brassicales > Brassicaceae > Eruca > Eruca vesicaria. Next base: position 76,341 of record CAKOAT010144044.1, on the reverse strand, counting down.
TGGGTGGCTGGTAAAAAAAAAGTTATTAGTAACTAAGTGGTGGTAGTCTAGTGATAATCTTTTAGGGTTTGGTGTGTACTTATATCAATTATGGGTTCGATTTCCATTAGAAACTAGATTATCATTATTTGGTCAGTCTGAACTTGAATTTAGCCCCAAGTGGTTAATATGGTGAGTTGTAATAGATGATCGATCTATTTTCTAGCATTACTTGGAAGGTATTTCAAATTTGGGTAAGGCAATGTGATACTTTTTTTAGCTAGTCCATTTTATATGTTCCTTCTGAAACCGATTAGCCGACCGATTAGCCGATAGGATTTATATTTTTTTAAAAAAGAGTTCTCAGACAAAATGGAGTTTTAGCTAATTTGTCAATCTGTAAGTCATTTTTCCAAACTGCTTCTCGTCAACAACTATTTAAAGTATAAGAATATTTGTACTGATTTTAAATACACGTATATATTTAGAACAAGGTGTATTTTATTACCAATGCAAAAAATAAAAAATTAGGATTAGCCTCAGACCATGATAGTCAAGGGGTGCCATTCCCAAGATTAAAATAGTTTTTCCTGATTTAACGACGGGTTTATGCAATGATAAAAAGGAGTCTGTTTAAAAAAAAGGAAAAAAATGCTCTTTTGTTCGCAATTATCTGTTCATTAGACCGCATTATAAGTAAGTTATTTGGAATCATCTACAAAATACTATTTCCTACGATTTTGATTGATCATGTGTAGAGTATAGTATACAAAAACTGAGACTTTTGCTATTTCATGAGTTTTTGTAATGAAAAAATTTTACAGTCATGATTTTCTTTTATTTAGTTTATTCCGCAACATTAAGTACCAATAATTAACTAAACGAATAATAATATAAAGTGAGATGATAAAATGTAATATATATATATATATATCAGCTTAACATGTACATAATGTACATATTTAAGAAGAATACAAATTTTATAATTTTAGCAAGATTTTATTAATTTTATAAATTAAGAAGAATACATCTTCTATAAATTTTATAAATAGATTCATTCTGCATATGATGAATCAATAGTAATGATATACTGTTTTATAAGAATAATATCATTTAATTACCAAAATAATATATTTTTTAATATCATTTACTATACAAGTTGGTGTAAGAAAGAGTAAAAAATAAGAACAAAACCTTGCTCTGGCAGAAAAAATAACATGTCAGTTTAATTGAAAGCCTTTTTTGTCAAAAATATAAAATAAAAACATGTCAAATAGAAACCTTCGAATGAATGTGAAAATAATCATAGAGAGAATAAAAGATGTTGAAGAATCTATAGGAGCCAAATAAAAATTCATTTTATTACATTCATTTATATGGAAATGATTGGCAAATTACAACTCCTTAGATTTCCCAAGATCTTGTGAAACTAACTCGTTCCATACATTACTCCGATCCGACTATCACTATACCTAACATGCATATATTAATGTATAGTATACACTACAATTAGTGGTGTCAATAATGGAACAAACCTTCAAAATATCGAATATATATGGTCGCTTTGTTTTGGATCTTTCAGTAGATCGTAATAAATTTATTGATGTTATTCACATTAGTATATATTATTATTAAGAGAGTTTCAAGACAAAAAATCTTGATAAAGATTATAGGCACCAAGACCTTCGCAAATAAGGGATTTTGTTTTTTGTCAAGACAAGAAAAATTACAGCATTACAGCGAAACATATTTAACAAATCCAATTGGTACTACGTTTCCCAATTTCAGTTGTTTCTATTCTACAAATTATGTGTCATGTAGAAGGGGCATATCTCAAGAGTGGATCGTTCTTGAAACATTTGACAGCCTAATTGTCTGAAAGTTTTGATCTTAGTGAACTGTTAAAGATTATAAATGATATTTTTGTTACATAAATCTCTGGTTATGGTCTAACCGATATGATAGATTTTGTGATGGCCAAATCAGATACCAACCAAACTAACCAGAAGAAAAAAAAATATAAACTATTTTCACAACGAAAAGAAAATAGTTTCTAACGACTGGAACATATATATGGATGTTACACCTGCAAATCTTTTGAACTTGTAGGTGTTCATATGAAGCAGAACATGGAAGATGATGATATGATTCGTTTGTATAGATAACTTGAATGATTTGTTTTTTTTTTTAACCTGTGTATCCTAGCATGTCTGACGACTGATTTTGTTTATTATATAAAGTTACAAACCTAATAGTTAAATCAAAATTTGTGAAACAATTGATATATAATTGATATGAATTGTTTTTGGTAGTAATTATACCAATGATAAGATTTATGATAAATATATAGGTTATAACTACACGCCAATAATATATATATGTGCATAATCGACATCTAATCTTATAGGTATGATCAAAGTAGTTGAAACAGTTTCATAACAAAAAATGTAAAACTAATTTAAATATATGGAGTTATTGGTTAGAAGATTCAAGATATAGTGTGCGTCATACCAATACCATCGAAGTGATCACATGCTATAGAGTATGAATTTTTATTAGTTTAATTAACTAAATCGTAATAGTTATACGAACTATTTGTCATGCCAATTATTACACTCTCTTATAACCAAAACAAATGAAAAAGATTCTCCTTTATCAAAAAAAAAAACAAATGAAAAAGATTCTTGCCTACGTCGACGATCAAGAAATCAGAACCAAAATGTACACATTTTTCTCATTATTTATTTTGATTAAAGAACACATTTTCATACCTATATTGAGAGACATGTTCTGGATGAACGATTTATGTTTCTTATATCGAAGACACCTATGAATAATTAAACAGTACACATTAACTTGAGAAAATATATTTCGATCGAATTGTCTGAACTATATTATTGTAAACGATAAATAAACGTTATGTAGTCATAAAAATAATAATAACCGTGACAGGGCCATTTCAGCTGGCACGACAGTAGGTTTTTCATGTGGCAACCCACGTCGGCTTTACTAGGATTTGGGTTCAACATAATTAATCTAACAACTTCCAACATTTAAATGGTATGTTTAATATTTTGTTGAGTAAAAAACCTTGAAACTAGGTACCGCCCAATAGATAGATAAACCAATAAACTCAAATTTCAGGATCCCAAATTATTTGTGGTCCCGGTTCTTATTATATTTGCTAAAAACCGGAAAGTAGTTAAACCGAGAGCTGGACCAAACTTTTTTTTTTGAGAACTAGAGCTGGACCAAAGTCTCAAATGTATCGTCTAATTATTAGGTAGGGAAAAGGTTGTTTTTTTTACACAAAATATATGGTGAAAACTATCTAATGTTTCAAAATATGTTGATAACTACACGACGTTTCTATTTATATACCACGCATACGAAATTATAACTAATATTGTGGCAACATCATAAATCGATTTAATTGATGTTTTGCTTAGTTAATGGGGTCATTATGTAATTTTAAAAATCTAAACACCAATTATTAAAAATCGACCCGACAGAACTCCCTAAACCCAATAAGTAACTTCACTACAAGAAAACGCGGGCATAACAACCACAGATATAGAGGTAATTTGGTAGTAAATCAACTTTTACGACCACACAACAACCAAAACCGTTTAGTAGTAAACAGCCCGTCGTAATAAAGTTTTGGTCGTAATGTGGACTTAATTATTACGACTAAAGATTTTGGTCGTAAAACAAACGTAAGAAGAGTGGTCGTACTCTGGATGTGGATTTGACGTAAAGTTAC
>CAKOAT010144044.1:20295-66377 GCA_932364175.1 Eruca vesicaria subsp. sativa | reverse complement strand
CGTTTTTTTTTTTTTTTGACAATCTTGTTTATTTTTTTTTTGGTGTATGTAAAAAATGGAATATGAGATCGTATTTATAGGCAAATTTCGAAATGGTGAATATTACCCCCAATTTACGACCAAAATTTTGTTACTTCGAATAAACTACCACGTGCATGTAATTTGGTAGTTAATTCGAATCTAATTTTTTTGGTCGTAATTCCGTAGTTGAGTAACTTCTACTTTACGACCACATTTTCTTTTGGTCGTAAATTGGAAGTTAACTCACTTCTGCTTTACGACCAATCTATGTGGTCCCAAATTTACTTCGGTTTTACCACCAATGTCATTTTGGTTGTTGACTGGTCGTAACTCGGACGTAACATTACGACCACCATTTCGTGGTCGTAACCGTTGGTAGCTACTCAAGCGTTTTCTTGTAGTGCTTATGTTTTCCCAAAACGATTTTCTTAGGTTCATAAGTGAGAAAATTGACTTTGGAAGTTTTTAACAGAGAGAAATGAAGAAATAGAAAATTGATTTAACAGAGAGATGAAGAAAATTGATTTTGATTATTCTGCTATTTGTTATTTTGTTTTTGTTTGTAATGTTTGAACATCAAATGATTGTTTTCTTAAGCTTTATTATTGTGCTCTTGTTATAAGTTTCAACTTCAATTGGTTGTCTTAGTAAACTATGATGTTGTTACTGTTATCTTTGAACACTGAAATTAGTTTAGAATACATCCATAATACATTCATAAATCTATATAAGCCCAGTTGCAATTATTTTCAGTATGAATCACATTTTTCCTTCTACCGAACTTCAGAAACCACACTATCACAAATGACTTACTTCCATCATACTCCCTAAAAGTCGAATTTACATTTTCCCAAAATCAATTTTCTTTAGAATTAACAAACTTTGAAACGAAATTAGATTGGTTAGGTTTGTAATCAGAAATCTCTCTCAATGTCTTTCACTCGGCCTCTCCATCGCTTTCTCTCTCTCTCTCTCTGTTTAAAACCCTTAAAATTAATTTTCTCTTTGATGAACCCCAAGAAAGTCGTTTTGCGGAAAACATAAATTATTTTTTGGATTTAGAGAGTTAGGTTAGTCAGTTTTTGATAATTGGAGTTTAGGTTTTAAAAATTACATAATAATTCCACTAAGCAAAAAATCAATTTAACCGATTCATGATATTGTTACCATATTAGTTATAACTTTGTATGTGTGGTATGTATTAATAAAAACGTTATGTAATTATCAACATATTTTGAAACATTAGATGGTTTCCACCATATTACAATATACTTCGTGTAGCTGACAAATTTTTTCCCTATTAGGTACTTTCTCATATGAAAAATGCAAAAGATTAACTTTTTGTACTTGCAAAAATGATAGTTTATATCTTTAATGAAATTGTTATAGTTTTTTTTTTTCTAATTTACAACAGAAAAACGAAGATATACCAACATTTCGGGTTAATATCGGTTTTAGATGACTTCCAAAATCTTAGAATTTTAAATTAAAAAGTCGTGAATATGTAAGCGTTTGTATTTATTTACCTCCCAGTAAGTTATTTATTCTTCATATAATATCATTCATATAATATCGCAAAACTAATATGATTTTTTTTGTCAAACCAAGAAAGATAAGAACGTAGTTTGGCTTAAAAAAAAAAAGTAAAAAGAACAAAGAACGTAGTTTGATTATGTATATGTTATAAGAGATTATTTAAAAAACGAAACATGTGGTTAGACTTAATGAGACGTGGTGGATCGTGATTAACTGTCCATGGAGGAGTTCAGTTCTCTTGCATGATACATGACTTATATCCACATGATGCGCACACATATATACATTATGCATTCATATCTATACTATTATTTAATCTATAAATTTTCTTAGTTATCATATTCTCCATAACATTAGATAATTTTGTTTATTTATCATATTTTTGATATTTATATATATTTTATTTATAAACAAAACGAATTTATATACTTATATTATATTTTTAGTAAATAAGATAATTCTTGTGAATTATGTTATTATCTTGAAATATATTTTTATATATAAAACTTAAAATTTTAATTTAGATATAAAACTATTATGTTTATCTAAAATGAATTTCTTTTAATAATTTAAATATAACTAAAACAAATTTATAATAATTTAATATTTTCTAAAATAAGATAATTGTTATGTATTATGTTGTTACGTTGAATATATATTTTCCTATTATAAAACTTAAAATTAAGATATAATAATTATATTCTTAATAAATAAATATAAATCGTAATTAAATATAAATCATCAAAACAATTATTTGAAAAGTGAATTTGTTGATTTATCTCCTTAATCCTAGGTAATTTTGATCATTTTTCAGAATTTCTATAATTTTGTTTATTATTGATTATATAATTAAAAATAATTATATTAATAATATGATATTTTAGAAAATAAGTTAATTCTTATGTATTACACTGTTATCTTAAAAAAATATTTTTCTGTTATAAAATTTAGAATTAACATGTAAAACATTTAATAATATTATTTAAGAAGTGAATTTGATGCTTCCGGAATTAAGGTAATTTTGATAATTTAGCATAATTTATATAATTTTCTATATAATTTATTATATATTTAAAACAAATTTATATTAACACTATCAGATTCTTAGAAAATAAGATAGTTCTTATGTATTAAGTTGATGTCTTGAAAATATATTTTTCTATTAGATATTTAAATTAAAATATAAAAAGTTATAGTTATTCTATAGTTGAAATAAATTTACACTAATAATATTATACTTTTAAAAAATAAGGTAATTCTTATATATTATGTTGTTATCTTGAAAATATATTTTTATATTACATAATTTAAAAGTAAAATAGGAAAATTATCTATTATTACTTAAATATAAATCATCACTCAAGAAAAATTATTTAAGAAGTGAATTTGCTGATTCATTAAGTTCTCAATGATTTTAGGTAATTTTAATTATATGTCATAAGTTCTATATTCTTATATAATTATTATATAATTAACATTTATCATATTATATTTTTAGAAAATAATTTGCTTATGCATTATATTGTTATCTTGAAAATATGTTTTTCTATTATAAAATATAAAATTAAGATATAAAATATTATAATTAAATATAAATCAAGAAACATAGTCATAGAAATATATTCTTGTAAATATTTCTGATGTTTGAGTTTTGTCATTGATGATTATTTGATGTTTGATATTTATTTTTTGAAAATATAAATAATAACTCATTATGCTGATTTTTAAATTAATGAAACACCTTTCTAATAAATATTCATAAGAGAATTATGTCCGCAAGTGTGGACAAAACACCTAGTTTATATTTATGAATTATAAAATTTATGATAACCAACTTATGAATTGGAATTACTAGATAAGTTTAGTAATTTAGTCATCGCTAGGAGTTAAATTTATTTTTCAAAAAACTGTAATTTTTTTTTTTGCTATTGACAAGTTACAATAATTTTAATAGCGTAAACATACATACTATTAAAATAAAGGTACAAAATAATAATATCTCTATAAATTAATAAAATTTCAAAATCTTAACATTATTAATTTATAGAGATTTTACTGTATAATGATTTCATAATATAAGTCCAATTATTTATAAATATTGGATTTGTGATATAATAGAAGATTAAAATCATACAATATAATATTCAAAGTAATAAATATTTTTTTATGTTTAAAAATGTTCTATTAACTATTTTGTAATACATTTTAATTTTCACACACACATATATATACCATTAATCCAAATAAAAAAATAAAGTAAAAGAAAATATTTGTACGATCACGGGTCGAACTCTAGAAGTAAACAACAACATCAGAAGATTGTTTGTTAACAAATTTATTTTAATAGAAATTATAGTTTCAAATATATTTATATATTTTATGTATTAATAAATTTATTTTATTTATTTTTAAGGGATGCTAAAATTGTAAAATTGGAAAAATTACGACATCCCTATATTATTTGAATTAGGAAATTTGAAATTGATATCAGCGTATTTTTATTATAAGTTAGAGATTAATTTTAAATTGAAATTTATGTTTAAATATTACAAAAACATTATTTAATACAAAATAAAAAATTTAAAAACATAAAATAAATACATGTCTGATTGGGCGGGTTAAGTCAGTTACTATCTATATAACTAGATCATAACCCGCCCGACTGGGCGGGTATTTGTTTTTATGGTATATATAAATATTTTAAAAATTACAATCTTATGGTTCAATTTTACTAAGTAATAGTATAATGTTTAAACATTGTATTGTGTAACAGGATGTCGATGAAATGTTGTGACCCGTTAATATTTTAGTAATATTTTATAAAGTTTTTTGACTAAATTTGGTAAGTTATATACACTAAACAATTTAGTCAAATTTTTAAGGTCATTTTTAGTGAAGAATTGGAAGGCTAGTATATTAATGTTAAAAACTTATAACAATAGTTAATATAAATTATATAAATAAAATATATATTATTCTTAATTTATTCCAAATACATTTAAAACACGAGTACATATATGTATAAATAATTTTCAGAAATAAAGTAATATAAATGATAGAAAGCTTAAAAACAATAATAATGGTACTTTGGATCGCAATAATTTTTAGTTTAATAAGTAAGCCCATTAGATTTGTAGACTATCCTTGTTTCCAATCATCATAATTTTAAATACTTCTTATTCATGTTTCCAAACACTTAATTTTTTTGTACTTCAGCTTTAATAATATAGATAATAGTACACTTTTGAAGCTCCTCAGCGTGTCCACGTCAGCAAGTTTGCGGGCCCCGCACGTGTTATTAGGGAAAACAAAAACGTATAACATTTTGTAAGATTGAATGTTATCGATTAGTGATGAAATAGCGCAGTGGTGTAAGTTGGTGACGAGAAGTTGGTACCGCGAGTGCGCGGGTTCGAAACGCAGTGCTTGAATGTAATTTTTTTTTTTTAATTTGGGATTTTCGGGATACCTAAAAACTTAGGGAGATTCAGAATGATTTTTTATGCTGGTTGTTGGGATACAAAATGGTTTAAGGATTTGAAACTTTATGAGACCATCTTAGATATTTTTATAAGAAAGGTTATCATGTTCTAACCTCCAATATCATTTCAGTTCAGTTATAATCATCAAATAAAATAATAACATGTTTTTCAATAATAAATATTTACCCCGAACTATTCAGATCGACCATAAATCTCATTTACATCACATTTAAAAAAAAAAAAATATATATATATATATATACACAACATAATTTCAGAAAGAAAATTACACTAATAAACACATGTACTTTTTTGTCTTGTCTCCATTAAATTATCTTTTTACATGAAAGCCCTAATAACAGTAATGTTCGATAAAATCACTAATAAAGGGAATGCTCGATAAAATCATTACGAAGATAAAATATGAAAATATCAACTCATATGAATTTGATGTTTATTCTTTTATCAGACTAATCAAGTTGTGTGACTTCTAATGTTTCATTCATCACCATTATAGATAAACCAGATAAACAAATGTTAAAAAAACTAGCAAAGTCTCATACACAAAACTACACCACACATCAACAACGTATCCAATCTCCACGTTTACGCGGAGACTATACATCTAGTTTGATTAATTATTAACACCAGTACGAATATTATATTGTTGGGTTTAAGCAGGTAGAATAATTGTTCAAGGTTTATATCACTTGGTCGGACCAGCCGCCATTCATCCAATATTCCCTATGAAATACACAAATGATTTTGCAAAAAGTTTAGTATAATATTATTCAGAAATGAGAGGAGTTATCATCATTCACAATTACTTTTTTTATGAAGATATTATTCCGGCTCTAGAAATAATTACTAAGAAAGGAATATTCTTATACATTATGCATTGGTTTCATAATTGTCCAAGAACATATATACGTATAACTAACAAGAGTGGACGAACATGGAGGAATTAAACTAAAACTCTTTAAATCAAGGAACTATTTAGAGAATCGAGATAAAGTTTAACTTGGAGTGTCAAAGAAATTGTCGACGTCCAAAGAGTATAATGCATGAACATCTATGAAGAGCCACGTCCTTTCACTATAATCAACCCTTCAGATGCTGTAGGGACATTTATACTCCTCATTTTATCAGTTTTGTATTAGGAAAAATAAATTGGTTTGTGGCTTTAATCAAACTAATGTGTCACATGCATATTCTTCGTAGATCGATCGTATACTATACGTCCCGCACATAACGTAAGGAGTTTATCAGTAGAGTAGAGACCGTCCATAGCTAAAAGCCTAAAACAAATAATATTCAAATATTTCTATAGTTTGATTCAACCGAAGGACAGTTAAAGTCCATTTGAATATCCCCATAAACTAACAGTTGGACATGTGAAAAGTAATTTCCATAGACAGAAACTAACAAAAATTACGTTGTTGTTGATTTGTTCTTTTTTTCCTCTCAATTATTCAAGATCAATTTTCTTCTAAACTTAAAAAAAAAAAAATCTACATCAAAATTTATCATTTTTCATATTAAGTTACAAAAAAAACATTATGTTGTTTGTCCTGTTTTCAAATGTGTTATTTATCAAGAGCAAAGTGATAGATATATTAATCAAACACCATATACTTTAGGTATATGAATCATGCATGAATCCATGCTGCAAACAGCTTTTTAAAACGAACATATAATTTCAAATAATCTTTTAATCACGGTCAAAATTAAGGCATGCAGAAGAACTTGTAGTGACCATAATGGAAATAGTCCGACCCATGTTTGTATTATTTTTGTATAGTCCAATTTTTCTTATTTCTTAGCTCCCACAACGTTGTAGTTTTGACTCTCAATAATATTCAATGATTCATGTTTCAATATGTATATATTCATAGTATAGATGATAAACTAAACAACAGAAGCTTAAAGTCAACTATATTTTACTCATCTTAATACATTCGTTACACCTGTTGTTAAATGAACCAACATATTTCAGAAATTATAATATCTCATCAAACAATCCAGACGACTTTTAAAGTCAACTAATATTTGTTATATTGGTCGACCGGGAGAAGAATGGTCCCCTTTTTAGCAATGATAATTGATTATCGATAAAGAAAAACAAAAATGTAAACTTGAAATGTATCTCGACCACGAGGGAGATGGTGTTAAACCATATACATATACCATATTGCAAGAAGAAAAAAATTACAATGTCTTTTATTATGGTCCATTTAGAACACTCATTATGGTCCCCCGATATCGAAGTCGACTACTCCTAATAAGAAATGTATACATATGCCTGTTTCATTTTATACGAGACAGTTATCAGCTCAAACTCAAAATATTTGTTTCCATTCTTAGGATTTATATAACTTGTTTAAATTTTATATCATAAGAAATCAACAAGCCGTTTGAAAGAAACATCTATGCATATATGTAAGATTACCTCTCACTTCTTTGAACATCATATGTAACAGTACCTCTAAACTTTTTAGTAGCCCCATATATAGAATTTCGGTAACAAAAAGAAGTGTTAGAGGTAATTACATATACACATATATGTCCTTGTAAAAAAAACTACATATATGCACAGAGCTTAGATATTGATTAAAAGTTCAGATAAAGATATATCCATCAACAATATATTAAAATCTCTCTGCCACTTAGGTTCTTAATGATACTATATGGTTATAAAAATATTCTAAATTTAGATAAAAACCTAGAAACTAGAAATGCTTTTGACCTAACTTTACTTAATTGTCTTCCATTTAAATTACAGACAAACGCTACTAATCGGAAAGTTTCATTTTGTAATTTTTTTTTACCGAACCAATCTTAGTTAGATAGATTTTAGGATAAAAATTCATAAAATAAATGTATAATCGAACTAAGGTTTGAATCTGCAAAATTCAAACTAAATCCGAACTGAATTGTGCTTTTCTAGGGGTGGCTTGTTTCAGTTTAAACTTGTTTCAGTTTAAACTTGTTTCAGTTTAGTTGGTTTGGGTTTAAGAAAGCTTTTGCTGAAGCCAATCAAATTTGGTTTGGTTTGCTTTGTGTTAAGTTATAAAACGTAAAACAGATAATCATTTGATACTATATTAAAAATATATATTCATATCTTTATATATAAAGAAGAAGAAACTCTCTTCTCCTTCATCCACCTCAGCATATGATGTCACTAATTCCCTTTTTCTTCAAAAAAAAAAAAGTCATTTATATATTTTTCCTGCAATTGCTTATTTTTTTCCCAATTCTACACTGTCACCATATCAAGAAAGGAATCAATTTTCTAACACATCATCAAATTCTGTTTTAAAAACTTGCAAACCACGTATTGCTTATCTTTAAAAATAGTATATTAAATAATTTTTAGACAGATATTGTGTTTGCTTCTGTGTTTAAATCACTACTAACAAAATGTCCCGGTTGTTTAACCTCTGATGACACATAATCAAACGCAATAATTTTTTGACCGATCAAATGACCTAATTATGACTTTTTCTTTGTCAACTAAACAACTTTGTTGGTCTTACCCACCCTTATTTAACTATCATATTTCTTCCTTTTAAATGCTATTAAATAATTTAATATAAATCTTAGTATAGGTCTCAGGCATAAAATCAGAATGTAATGTTCATTCATCGTCATGCTTTTAAGATAATTTCATATGTTAATATTGGGTTTGAGCTTTGGCACAACAAAGTGGATTTGATAGTTTATCTGCTCATCTTGCAGAGTAATGGTTTGTATCTCAGTTTCGAGAAACCAAGGTTGCTAGCAAAATTAGCTGACACCACTAGGCTTTCAAGGGGGGGGGGGATGTCAAACTGAGATGCTCTCCTAGATGACTAACTGAACCTTAACGATGCTCTAATGGCATACCGAACAGCCACACAAGCAGCGGTTCGGATTTTAGGGAGCGTTTAGATAAAGATATAGTACGCATGTAATACGGCACAGTCAAAGGTCATCCATTTTGCCAATATGGAAGAAGAGGTTAGGATAATATTATGAAGATATAGTACACATTCCACAAATATGATATTTACAGATATCTTATCTATTTTGATTAATAATATTTTATAAGAAAATCTTAATTGATATTGATTGTATAGTACATTTATTAAATTTGTTATTACTATCTACCAAAATTTAGGGAAAATAATTTCACTGCCGAGCTATTATTTACTTTTCTTATTTACTAAAAACAATATTTAAAAGAAACTATATAAAATAATCCAAAAGTTTAATTGGATAAAATAATAAGTTAATTGTATATAAGGAGGCCATTATTTCTAAAAAGTAACCAGTGAATTTTATTTTTGAAAACCTAATAAGTTATTGGGATAATGTTGTTTATTTAATTTTCTAATAATATTATGTTTTGATTCTGATTTTTACACAAATGATTTTCTATTATTCATGTTCAATTATTTAAATTATTAGTTTAAAAATAAATATGTAAAATAAATAAAAAATACAGGTACATTCAATACATTAAAAATATAAAATAATCAATATTTTGAGTATTAAACCTAACCACAACAGTAAAACTAAAATCTGCTTACTATGTATAAAAAATTGAGCAAACATTTAAGAGAATGTATGCCATTTCAATCACGAAAATCGTGTCATGTTCATACGAACTTATAATCTCTAACAAAATTAATAAAAAATAAATAATTTTAGTTATACATAGCCGAAGATGATCTAAAAATGTAATCTCATTATAAAAACATAACCAAAAATAAATATAATTACTAAAATAGTTTTATGTCATAAAATATATATATGACAACAAATAATAAAACCAAAAACAAGTCAGAAAAATAAACAAACAAGTAAAATTAATATAATATTCTTCATCACTTAAAATTTGTTAAAACACAAAAATCATTATTATTCACATCTGTTGCGAATACAAACTTAAATCATAAACCATAAAATCATATAAGAAAACAAAAACTTAGATCACAAGTTAATTACATCCCGCCCGTAGGGCGGGCCTACCCTAGTTTAAACATAAAATCAAACATATGAAAGATGTTATTCAATATTTTTTTGTTAGTATCTTCGAACCTAATACGAATATCATAGGTAGTTTGCAGTTTCTTCTATTCATTTAAAAGTAAACTAGGTGTTTTGCCCGCACATGCGGGCTTAATCCTATTACAATATTTATGATTACATTTATTATTAAAACTTATAAAATTACATCTCTTATTTTATTATTATTTTTACATCTTTTATTTCGGATTTTTAAATTTCTAAAATTAAAATACGTTTCAGATAATAACATTATGTAAGAAACTGTTTTTTATTTGTTTTTATTTATATTTAATTTTGCATATTAGTTCATATTCAATTATCCAATAAAAGCACTATAACTTTTAACATGAGAGTTCAAATGTGAAATATTACTTTAGAAATAATAATATTACAATTTAGAAAATTTTATTTTTGTACTTAAATATTTTTTATACATCTTTTATATCTTATCTTTTTTATGTTTAAACTTTTATTTTCAGATAACAACTAAATATATGTAGAAAATATATTTAAAAATAATATACCCGTTTTGATAATTTTATTTTATTCATTTATAATAATTTTCTGATAACAACTGCTTATATGTAGAATTATCTTTAAAAAAAAAAAATAGAAGTTGTGATAATTTTACTATGTTATTTTATAATAGTTATCCAATATTTCATATAAATCTAATATTATTAATATAAAATTCATTTTAAATTGTATAATAAAATGTATTGTATATAATTATTCACTAAGGGTAATATTGATATTAACTGTTCTAACTTTTAACGTGAGAGCTTGAATGTTAAAAATTAATTCGCAAATAATATTATAGATTTTTATATATCTTAATTTTTGATTTCTATAGTAGAAAAAATATTTTCAAGATAACAATTTAATAAAAAAATATAAAATTGGATCTATTATTTTATTATTATTTTTACATATTTTATTTCTTATTTTTATATTTCTAAAATTGAAGTACTTTTCAGATAATAACATTATGTAGGAAACTGTTTTTTTATTTTCTTTTTATTTTTATCCATTTTACATATTAATTCATATTCAATTATCCAATACAAAAGAATTATCTTATTTTCTAAAAATATCTTCTTATTAATATAAATTCTATCATCTTATTAATATAAATTCGTTTTATTTTATAATAAATTATATATGAAAATATTTAAAATATGAAAATAAGCAAAATTATCTAAAATTAAGGAGAAGTTGACAAAAAATAAATTATTTCTTAAATAATAGTATAGATATAAATTTGTTTTATTTTATAATAAATTATATATGAAAATATTTAAAATATGAAAATAAGAAAAATTACCTAAAATTAAGGAGAAGTTGACAAATAAGCAAATTTATTTCTTAAATAATAGTATAGATATAAATTCGTTTTATTTTATAATAAATTATATATGAAAATATTTAAAATATGAAAATAATCAAAATTACCTAAAATTAAGGAGAAGTTGACAAATAAGCAAATTTACTTCTTAAATAATAGTATAGATTGTATAAAATTATGTTTAATTGTTTAGTTTAAATGGTTAAATATCTTAAACTTAATATTATTAGTATATTTACTTACTCTAGTTAAATAAATGTTTCGGTTTTTCATTCCAGTTTAAAACTGAACCAAACCAAAATATTTGAGTTGATAAAACCTTTAACCAAATAGTTAGGATATTATACTTTGGTTTGGTTTTGGTCGGCTTAGGTTTAACCGGGTCGGATCGGTTTTTTCCAACCCTAATTCTTTCACTGGATACTTTCATCATCTCAGTTACAGGATCGTTATTCGGCTTAACAGTAACTAGATCATAACCCGCCTTGGGCGGGTTTTTATTTTTATGGTATATATAAACATTTCAAAAAGTACAATCTAATGGTTCTAATTTTACTAAGTAATAGTATACTGTTTAAATATTTTATTTCATCATTGTATTGTGTAACAGGGGCGTCGGTATAATATTGTGACCCGTTAATATTTTAGTAATAGTTTATAAGGTTTTTTTTTGCTAAATTTGGTACAAAGTTATATACACGAAACAATTTAGTCAAATTTTTAAGTTAATTTTTCAGTGAAGAATTAGAAAGCAAGTATATCACTGTTAAAAAATTATAACAATAGTCAATATAAATTATATAAATAAAATATATATTATTATTGATTTATTCTAAATAAATTTAAAACACGAGTATATATATGTAAAAATAATTTTCAGAAATAAAGTAATATTAATGATACAAAACCCAAAATCAATAATAATAATACTTTGGGCCATATTAATCTTTAGTTTAATAAATAAAGCCCATTAGGTTTGTATACTATCATTTTCAATCACCATAATTTTAAATATTTTCTATTCATGTTTCCAAACACTTAATTTTTTGTACTTCAGCTTTAATAGTATAGATAAATATCTTATTAAGAAAAAAAAAGCTTTGAGTTAGGGCCTAAAATTGGTTTGAAATTTAAAACAAGATGGTGCCTAGCTCATGATGACATCTCTATTCTTATTGGGCAACGAAATATCAGTTCTTTAGCAAAAATATCAATAGAGATTATTTTGGGCCGTAGTGAGCTAGTGGGCTTATAAGGAGTGAACCCCATAAATATCAAAATAATAAGATAATACCCGAAAAAAGACCAAGCCTAGTTAATGATTCCTCTTATCCACTAAAGAGTCCGCACGTGGGCATTTTAGTTGGTTCTAACAAGCAAAGATAAATCTCACGCGCGCGTAAGCACACGACGACTGATGATCCCCTTGTCAAGAAGACAGAGCCACCCACCACCACCCCCCCTGAAATTACAAAAAGAGGTCTCACCACCGTCGTCAACTTTCGCTTCAACCTCACGAATTTCTCCGATGATTGTTCTCTAGGGTTTTATCTTCTTCTCGATTCGATTCGTTTCGTTTCGTTCTTCTCCCTATGAATTGCTGCTAGGTGAGGATCTTCGATTCTTTATACATACATGAAGCTAACTTTCGAGCATAATTGCAGATATGTTTTGCTTTTTCGTGAGAAACTGTTGACGATTGGTTGATTTGGATTCGATTGTTTTTTTTTCGTTTTCAGATAACTTGATGTTTGGTTGGATAATGTGTTTTGCTTTTGTCGATGATTCTCTCTCGATGTTTGTGTTATTTTATTTTATTACAATTAGATTTCTGTTTATGTTTGAGTAACGTCTTCTTGATTTTCTAATATCGTTTCCTTCTTTGTGAAATTTCTCAAATTTGAAAACAAAAACTGCAAAGATATTTTGTACATCAGACAGTGTGACCTTGAACTCATTCTGTTTGTTGCCTTCTTGTCTCCATTTCTTTTGAATTTTCGGACAGCTTCTGTGTTCGCTGAGTTTTTTTTAGAGTTTAGTGTTTACTATTTAACAGCTTTTTCTGCAATTTTTTCACCTTTTGATTTATCTTTCTTTTGTGTTTTATCAGATGCGAGATTTGATGGTTCGGTTTGGAGTGTACGCACTAGAATCTTTAAGAGTAGACAAATCTTTGTTTACTTCTATTAGAAAGGTTTCAATTTGAGTCTTTCCAAATGCATTTACAGTTTCGGACAAAATTCAATTTTTAATTTATGAGAGTTCATTTATGACTTTTGTTTTCGGCAGGACAACAATGGAGGCTCGTCCGGTTCAGAGATCAGGCTCTAGGGATCTCAGTAACCTCACTCACACTTCTTCAATCCCATCTACACCAAACCCTTCTTTAGCACCAGAAGCTGCTTTCATGAGATCAGATCACAAACCCTTAGGACAACAAAACTATCACTTGCTTTCCTCCAGTAACGGTGGAGCAGTTGGACATATATGTTCTTCCTCATCATCTGGTTTCTCAACCAATCTCCACTACTCATCTATGGAGAAACACAACTACACAGGAAGCAACGGTAATTCCGCCTCACACCATCTCGTTTCTCAGGCGTCAAGCAACGATGATAGTTCTTGGTGCCATGGAGGGTTTCTTGATTTCCCTGAAGACCACCAGACTGTTCATAACAACAGCCAGATGGAGGACGGTTGCATTGGCATTGGCGCGGCGTTTGAATGGGCTGACCACTTGATCACTGATGAAGATCCTTTACTATCTACTAACTGGAATGATCTCTTGCTTGACACCAGTTCCAATTCAGACACAAAGGTTTGTTAAACTCCTACTCCAAAGTTTATACTTTGGTCTTTTTTGATTGTTCTAATTGAACACTTGTTTTAGGATCAGAAGTCTTTGCAAATCATCCCACCGCAACCACAGACTGTTCAGCAGCAACCTTCTCCGTCTGTGTCTGTGGACTTGCGACCCGTCAGCACAACATCTTCAAACAGTAATAACAAGGCACGTATGCGTTGGACACCAGAGCTTCACGAGGCTTTTGTTGAGGCTGTCAACAGTCTTGGTGGCAGTGACAGTGAGCATTTATTTCTCGTTACTTTTCCATATACCTTATGGAAAGATAATAATAACCTTTACTTCGGGTTACACTCATATCGCAGGAGCAACTCCTAAGGGTGTGCTGAAGAAAATGAAAGTTGAAGGCTTGACTATATATCATGTCAAAAGCCATTTGCAGGTTCTTATAGTTTTCTCCTTTGTGCTGAGTTAAATGTATACAATTTGTCTTCTTTAATGAAAGATTGTGTTTTGTATATAAACTGCAGAAATATAGGACGGCTAGGTATAGGCCAGAACCATCAGAAACTGGTAGATACAGAACTCTTTTCTATCTTTATACCCTTGATGATTTTTTTGTCCTGAAATTCAATTTAATTTACAGGCTCACCAGAGAAGAAGTTGACACCGCTTGAACATATAACAGCTCTTGACTTGAAAGGGTAAGAAACCGAACAAGTTCTGCACCATCTTTGACAGATTCTCACCTTGTTTTAAGTTTTAAGTTTTCTTGCTGACCATAGTTTATACTACAGTGGGATAGGTATTACAGAGGCTCTGCGACTTCAGATGGAAGTACAGAAGCAACTCCATGAGCAGCTCGAGGTATGTCTTATCTATATTCAAAAAGACATTGCTTATAGCTATGGTTTTTATGAGCTTGCTTCAAAGTGTTTTTATTACTTGTTGCTGCAGATTCAAAGAAACCTGCAACTCCGGATAGAAGAACAAGGCAAGTACCTGCAGATGATGTTCGAGAAACAAAACTCTGGTCTCGGCAAAGGGGCAGCCTCAACATCAGATTTACCATCCAAATCTGAACAAGAAGACAAGAAACCAGCTAATTCAGAGGAGATCGCACCAGAGGAGACCACCAGGAAATGCCAAGAGTCAGAATCTCCACAACCAAAGCGAGTCAAAACCGACAACTGAAAGAATCTATCTACATCTACTAGGAGCTGGTGTATTGCTGGATCGTTTCGTAGTTCCAGAGTTTTAACAGTTAGAGAGAGAAAGAAAGAAAGCTCTCTTATCTCGAGGGTCTTGAGGACTTTTATCTCTACTGTTTCAACTATTTTTTCTGATGTAAGACTCTCTCTCAACTCTGTTGTGTAGACAAAACTACAGATCCCCAAAGAAGAAACCAAAAACAAAATAAGAGTTTAGTTAGGGAGAATCTTCATCATTTGAGTGTAATTTAAATGCTGTAACTCATCGTTAGTTTACGGATACAGATTTTATGTTTTAATACTTTTTTTAGAATATTAAACCCTTAGTTTGTGATTACATTTAAAGATTCAAAACTCAAAAGCAAACATTAGAGGCCTCAAAGTTGCTGGAAAATAGATGATGAGTACTAGTTTAGACCGGTGCCGTTTAGGTGAAGTCTCAACCAGGACTATCCTCTTGGTTACGTGGAGCTCAAGCTAGGTCTCCCAAAGATTGGAAAATTCCAATAAATAAATCTTCAAAAAGGCTTGAAACCTTTTTAAAAAAGGTTTGGTGATAAGGAGTTTCATGTATGACTCTTTTGTGACAATATGTAGTTTCCATCTTCTCCTGTAGTCCTGTTAGAGAATTAACTAGGTTTTAGAATCTTAGGTCTAGGTTGCCAGCAGAAAGCAGAAAAGTAGTTGCAGTTTGATAGGTTCTATACATGGAAAATACCACATCAAGTAGATATGAAAAATGACTTCATCAACTACTTGCTTGATATGTTTCCTTGATACTCTGGTTTTATTATCATATATTTAATATTTGCCTCACACACATTTTTTATTTTGAGATATTCACACATAAATATAGGTTACATTTCAATGTTTCAGAGCTTCCTTCTTAGGACAACAACAAACATAATGGGTCTTATGTCTTCCTGTTACGATTTCAGCTTCGTATGATTCTCAACCTAAGCGATCAACTAGTTACTTGAACAATTAAGTAAATGACACAAGCAACTTTAACGAGTTCCCGGCCTCTAGCGCGGTACGTCTTGTGGGAGAACTCTTGCTCCCAAACTCCACTAGATCAATAAAGAGTACAAGAACCAATCACTTATAGAACCGTGATGGTTTAGATAACACCAAGAAGACACAAGTAGTCTCAAGGCCTTAAGCTAGAACAATATGAGCTCAACAATGTTCTCTATGCTTAGACTAATCTCTCTGTCTCTCTTGTGTAGCTTGACTCTTTCTCTGCTAGATCTCTTGTTCCTGATGAAGAAGACTGCTTCTTTTTACTTGACCTAATCGCACATATTAAGTTAGCCTTTAACCTAATGGGCTTTGTCGACTAAGCCCATAGGTTGTCCGCGCATAACTTGTGCAGGCCGGCCCAACATTGAACGGGTCCGATTGGGCCTTAACCAAACCTCACAAAACTCCACCTGTTTGGTCTAAGGCCATAACCCCTGCTTCTGTGCCGATACTCCCTGGTCTTTGTCTCTTCTTCCTGAGCTCCAATGAGCTCCACCTCAACCGATGTGGTTGATGATGCTAAAGCTTCAGTCTTCCAACTCTGTACTTGAGGTGACTCTGTCCACCCAAGTTGACTTGCAGCTTTCTTTGTCTGAGCCCGTTCATGTGAAAACCACTGACTCAAACTCCATGATGATTCCTCTAAGGTATAACTCACACAAGCTTCTTCTAGCTGTGGTAGCGACTTTATGCTTCTTGAACAAGTGTTGATGACTGTTGTTTCATCTCCAGAAAGCTAACACGTCATAACAACCTGTTCAACCGGATTCTGTCTGCGCATTTTACTCTGCCTTTGACAAGAATCAACAAAGCTAAGTCTAACCTTGAATCACCTTTTCCCTTTGATGAAGCCTCCTTAACAGTGACTAACTTGTCTCTCTGTTTGCTTCTCTGGTGAAGATGCTCCACCTTGAACACGTGAGTGTTACCACGAGTTCATCCCCTTTGCCAGGTAGTCCTTTTTCAAACACTCTTGAGTAACTCATCCTCTCTGATCTTGACACATACTGACCCTCTGTTCTGTGACGTGTCTTGGGAGGTATTCTTGTCTACTCTGGAGTTACCTGGCGTGGCTGTTCCTTTCTCAGTGAAGGTTAACAAGTTCGCAGCATAGCTGGAACTTCTGACCCGGTACGGTCTTAGTGAGAAAATCTGCTGGATTAACTGAAGTGTGGATCTTGTTTAATACTGCAACTCCATCTGCTATTAGATCCCTGATGAAGTGGAACTTAGTGTCGATGTGCTTCGTTCTCTCATGATGAACTGGATTCTTTGCTAAAGCTATAGCACTCTGTGAATCACAATGCAGTTGAACACTTTCCTGCTTGAATCCTAACTCAGCACATAATCCCTTTAACCACATACCTTCCTTTGCTGCCTCGTTTACTGCCATGTACTCTGCTTCTGTGGTGGAAAGAGCAACCACAGACTGTAGACACGACTTCCATGAAACCGTGTTTCCTCCAACCTTGAATACATAACCTGTAACTGATCTCCGCCTGTCCAAGTCTGTTGCATAGTCTGAATCTGAGTAACCTTCAATAATGAACCTTGTATGCTTCTTGAATGTTAGGTTGATCTTTGATGCTCCCTTTAGATACTTTAACACCCATTTAACTGCTTCCCAATGTTCTCTACTAGGCTTACTCATGAACCTGCTGATAAACCCCACTGCGAAGCCTAGGTCTGGTCTTGAGCCGACCATAGCATACATTAAGCTCCCCACAGCACTGGCGTATGGAACGTTCTCCATATATGGTGCTTCCAGCTTCCATTCTTTCTCAGTCAAACTCCTCAAGACGAAGTGTGCAGCCGTAGGCGTAATCACTGAACGTGCTTCCAACATCCCAAATGTTTTCAATACCTTTTCAATATAGGTATCCTGTGACAATATCAGTGTGCCCTTCTTTCTGTCTCTTCGAATATCCATGCCTAGGATCCTCGAAGCCTGACCCATATCCTTCATTTCGAATTCCCCACTCAGCCTCTCTTTGAGTTCCTTGATCACCTTCTTATTCCCTGATGCAATGAGTATGTCATCAACATAAAGCAATAAGTAGATAGCTTTATCAGTTTGTGCATCCCTGACATACACACATGGATCCTTGGTGCTCCTGTCAAACAACTGATCTTTCATGAAGCTATCAAACCGCTGATTCCACCTTCTTGGAGATTGCTTCAACCCATAAAGTGACTTTCTCAATAAACACACCTTATTCTCATCTCCTGGTTTTATGAACCCTTCTGGCTGAGACATTAAGATTCTTTCTTCTAGACTCCCATGTAGAAAAGCAGTCTTAACATCCATCTGTTCCAATTCGAAATCCAGATTCACAACAACTGATAGCATGAACCTGATGGAGACGTGTTTCACCACTGGTGAGAAGATCTCATTGTAGTCAACTCCCTCAGTTTGTGAATACCCCTTTGCTACTAGTCTCCCTTTGTACCTCTCATCTTCCACTCCTGGTATACCTGGTTTGATCTTAAAAATCCACTTGCACCCAACCAGCTTCTGCTTGTCTGGTCTATCGATCAAATCCCATGTCCTGTTCTTTGTATGAGAATCCATCTCTTCCTGTGCAGCCTTTTTCCACAGATTTCTGTTTTTGCTTCTCATCGCCTCAGCATATGATCTTGGTTCATCAACTTCCAAGTCCTCAGCAGTAGTTAAAGCATAGGCCACAAAATTCCCATCCTCATACCTTGATGGAGGTCTCACGTTCCTCCTTCTTTCTCTGTCCCTCGCAAGAACATAATCATCCAATGACTGAGCATAGTCTTCAACCTGTTCATTTGTTTCCCCGGTTGAACACGTTTCGCTTTCCGAGCTTTCTGATGATGACGAGTCTTCCATCTCATTCTCCTGATCTGACGTGACATCCCTTTCCAACTCAGTAGCAGTTATGGTTGGACCCTGAATCAGATCATCACTGAATGACACTCTTTTCTTAGGCTTCTTCTTTTTCTGGACTTCTTCTTGTGCAACTGATTCAACCTGTTTAACCCCTTTGTTCAACGTATCTTTGTAGGTTTCATTCTCATTGAACACCACATCTCTGCTTGTTCTGCACTTTCCTTCCTCTGGTATCCAGACCCTGTATCCCTTTGTACCAAATGGGTACCCCATGAATACACCCTTTATAGCTCTGGGTTCGGTCTTTCCCTCAGTAACATGAACAAACGCTGAACACCCAAACCGCCTTAGATGCTTCAAATCCGGTTTTGAACCTGACCAAACCTGTTCAGGTAACTTGGAGTTAAGTGTTGAATTCGGTGACCGGTTGATCAGGTAGACAGCCGTTGATGCAGCTTCAGCCCAGAAACTTTTATCCAACCCTGTCTCAGCAAGCATACACCTGACCTTGTCCATTATAGTTCGATTCATCCTCTCTGACACCCCGTTTTGCTGAGGAGTGTAGGTACATGTTCTATGCCGTTTGATGCCTGCATCCTTGCAGAAACCATCGAACTCCCTGTTGCAAAATTCCAGCCCATTATCAGTCCTCAAACACTTGATCTTCCTCTCTGTCTGAGTCTCAACAGCAACCTTCCATTCCTTGAATGTAGCAAATGCATCACTCTTATTCTTTAGAAAATATAGCCATACTTTCTTAGAGTAATCATCAATGAAGGTTATGAAGTACTTGCAACCTCCTAAACTGTCTGGTGTTGATGGTGAACCCCACATGTCTGAATGCACATAGTCTAGGATTCCTTTTGTAACATGCTTTGCGACTGGGAAGCTTTGTTTATGGGACTTCCCCAGCACACAGTCTTCGCAAAACTTCAACTCATCAACCTCCTTCTCAGGCACGTACCCCTCCTTGGCTAAAACCTTCATACTCTTCAGATTCATGTGTCCAAGTCTTGAGTGCCACAGACTTGTCCGATCACACGCTTCATTGGACAAGTTTGCCTCGCCCTTCAACACAGACCCTTGCAGATAATACAGCCCTTGATGATATTTTCCAGAGATCACCTTTTTATCATCCTTGTAGAAGTGAACCATTAAATCTTTTCCTTCATACCTGCAACCTGCAGTCTCCAGCATTCCATATGAGATTAGGTTTCGGTGCATTCCTGGCATGTATCTTACACCCGTGAGAACCACAACTGAACCATCAGAATTCTTTATCTTTATCTTCCCAATTCCCTGGATATTGCTGTGAGTATTGTTAGCCATCAGTACCTTGCCTCCTTTGAATTCTTCCAGATCGAACAGAAACTCCTTGTCTGGAGTTATGTGAAAAGAGCAACCAGAATCCATGACCCACTCTTCCTGCGTGTCCTGAGTGCTCACGGTCAACACCAGGGTTGCTTAGGTTCCTCTGCAATGTTGGCTGAGCTCTCTGGTTTGCCATACTTCCGATCAGGGCAATCTCTTTTCCAGTGCCCCTCCTTTCCACAAATAAAGCAGCCCTTGTTACCCTTAGGTCGAGACTTTGACCTACCAAATCTGCTCTTCGATCTTCCCTTTCCATTGCTTCCACTGCCACGGTTTGACCTGTTTTCTGATCTGCCTCTGTCAACATACAATCCTTCCCCTGCAGACTTAGAACCCTTTCCGCTTTCAGTCAGCTCTCTTTCCTTTGACCTTGCAGCTCCAGTAACCTCGTTGAGACTCAGAGTGTCTCTACCATACTTTAGAGTCTCTTTCAACTGATCATACCGGTGCGATAGTGAACTCAATAGCAAGATGGCTTGTACCTCCTCAGACACCTCTACTTGTAGATTGTTGAGGTCTGCCACCAGTTTCAGAAAGTCATCGACGTTCTCATCGATACTCTTAGAATCAGACATCTTGAATGTATAGAACCTTAGCTGAAGGTAGATTCTATTCGGCAAAGATGTCTCCATGTACAACTTGTTCAACGTTGACCACATTGATGCAGCTGTTTCGCAGTGTGTGATCTTACGCAGGACTTTATCACCCACGTTCAACACAATCAAATCCTTTGCCTTCTCAGATTTCTCGAACTTGGCTGGATCTATACCCGGAACTGTCTCTTCAACTCCTGCTAATCCCTTCTGCGGATCTTTCATAGCCGCCTCAAGCTCTTCCTCTGCAGTAGGTGGATCCTTAAGCAACTTATCATCATCCAGAATACTCTTCAAGCCCAGTACCCCGAAGTGTGCCATCATCCTGACCTTCCACAGCGAGAAATCCCCAGTACCCTCAAACCTGTCCACTTCAATCCGTTTGTTGGACAAGCTGACCATCCTCCTTGCTTAGATTAATCACACGCCTTGAACCTGAGGGCTCTGATACCACTTTGTTACGATTTCAGCTTCGTATGATTCTCAACCTAAGCGATCAACTAGTTACTTGAACAATTAAGTAAATGACACAAGCAACTTTAACGAGTTCCCGGCCTCTAGCGCGGTACGTCTCGTGGGAGAACTCTTGCTCCCAAACTCCACTAGATCAATAAAGAGTACAAGAACCAATCACTTATAGAACCGTGATGGTTTAGATAACACCAAGAAGACACAAGTAGTCTCAAGGCCTTAAGCTAGAACAATATGAGCTCAACAATGTTCTCTATGCTTAGACTAATCTCTCTGTCTCTCTTGTGTAGCTTGACTCTTTCTCTGCTAGATCTCTTGTTCCTGATGAAGAAGACTGCTTCTTTTTACTTGACCTAATCGCACATATTAAGTTAGCCTTTAACCTAATGGGCTTTGTCGACTAAGCCCATAGGTTGTCCGCGCATAACTTGTGCAGGCCGGCCCAACATTGAACGGGTCCGATTGGGCCTTAACCAAACCTCACACTTCCTTAGCCAACTCCTCGTCGATTATTCTACCATATGTATCAAACATCTTGTCCATATGTATCAAACATCTTGTCCAATATCTCTTCTCCGAAGTGTGAAGCAATCATTGACTCTTGAGCCGCTCTTACCGTCTTTGCATACACCAGACCTGCACTAATACCATCCTTGCTGGCCCACTCCTTGTCTACTTCAAACATCTCTAACTTCTCTAATTCAAAAGACCCTTCTTTGTTCACTTCACTTTCTATCTCAGCAGCACTTGGGGCGTAAAAGTGGATCTCGTAAGAATTGAGCTTCTCCTCCTCAATTTCTTCCTACGGTTAAAAGTTAAAACGGACACGAATTAGCAGTTTCTCAAATAATAGGGAAACTTTCCATTCGAACACAAGTTTGATACCACTTTTCAAATTTACCATGATATATACCTGTGCGACAAGATCTGCTATGGATCTTGCGAGAAGTTCCCAGAAGAAAGAGTTTCCTCACCAACATGATTAGGACCATCTCTTCCAACTAATATGAGCACCATTCTGCCTGCAGAAACCACCTCTTTTGATCGAGAACGGAGGAACATGGAGAAGTCTTCCTTGAATTGACTATAGTAAGCTTTGGAAACAGCTTCAGGGCTCGAGGAGCAGATGTTTATACAACCTTTGTTTATGCACTTGCCTTGATCGTCATATAAACCTGGAGGAACCTGAAACAACAACAACAATAATAATAATAATAATAATAATAATAATAATAATAATAATAATAATAATAATAATAAGAATAATAATAATAATAATAATAATAATAATAATAATAATAAAGAAAAGAAAATACCTTTATAAATAATAAATATATATATACTTACGCCTACAATTATTATAGATATTTTTTATAGTTATTATAGATAAATATGTTCACCTTGGAAAGCCATTGTAAGCTAAAAGAGGTATAGATAAAATGGATGTTTTTTTCAGGGAAGAGCCTTCCATAGAATGATCCAGGGTAGGCTGCAATGAAAACTGAAGGGCAATCACCATCGTTGGTGTCTCTCTTGAGCTCTTTGTGAAAGTCAGGCAAGGACTTGAATATAGAGTTGAAGTCATTGCTAGGGAGATCGTTAAGGAAGATGGTGAATTCCGGCAAAGGCTGCTTTGAGATCTCACGGTGATGTGCAAACTCGACGGCTTTGATGATGTCTCTAATGGTGGAAAGAGTGTTCGGTCCTGAAGAACATCCCAGGTCAGCTATCCCTAAACTCTTGGGTCTTGTCTCTTTGTAGAGTTGTTCCACTGCTTCTAATGTTATGTGTTTTGCCTTATCAGAGGCTTTCTTCTGCAAATATCAAAACAACAAAAATGTAATTACAAGTCAGAATCTTATATTTGAAATATTGAGAACCTGTACGGAAGAGTGTCTGGCATAGTCTGTCATGTGAAACTCTCTTTCTAGATCCCTCTTCTCCATCACAATGACAAAATAAACTACTTCTTGGGTTTAGGTTTTTGTCCTTTTGGTATTAGAATTGGCTTCTTAAAAGGAGTAAGATTGGCCTGTCACCTCCACTAATACATGAATCATAAATAATTAAAAAACCTATTATCACCAGCGCTCGACCTTGGTGTTCGGGTATTCGTTTGGATTCCGATTGAGCATTTTTCGTTCGGTTTCTCCTAGATTTCATTTTAATATATTATTAGTACATACCGGATTCGGATAATAACACTCTGAGTTTGGTTCAAATATGTATTATATATATCATAAAACCTAGGATCAGAAATATCCGAAGTAATTAAATGACAAAATTTGAATAGAAATTGATCCAACACTCATCAAGTTGATAAAGAACAATGAACTGTTAAATCAAGCATGAAAAAACAAAAATCGTTTGTAAACGGTATTCATTACCTTATAAATTGAGTATTTGAAATATTTATATATGTTTGAAATATTTATATTAACTTTCATTTCAGACTTGTTCGCTTATCCCTACGGATAATAACAGTCGGATAATAGTTTTTTTTGGGTTCGGTTTTGGATCTCGGGTTCTAGAGTTTATGCCTAGTCCTAACCATCACTTTAAAAGTACGACATTTTTTTTTTCAAAATTTTATAGAATAAAAAGTTAAAATATTTAATTTGTTTCTATTATTAAACTGGTTTAAATATTTAGATGATAAATGTTTATTTTGTTTGAGTTAAAATTTTGCGTTTTAAAATTCTAATAAGCTCAACTTATATTGTCCTATTTAAACTCAAACATAGCTAAATTAAGATCTATTTCAATAATAATTTTTATTTAATTTTGTAATTAAATAAAATTTAAAAGATTCATACAATATTTTCTTAAAAATATAATTTTATTAAATAACAAAAAAAATCTTGTGTGATGTTGTATAGTGTTGGGTTGTGCATTAAACCCGCCCCGCTTAATTCGTCACCTCGTGGGTTGGGTAATTTTTTTGTTAAAACATCTGACCAGCATAAACCGTAAAGAAAAAGATTATACATGCACCCGCCTTGATAAAATTTGTGGGTGATTTGTGGGACCTACAAATAATATTAATAATAATATGCATATTTATTTTTATTTTTATTAAATATATATAAAATATTTTAAAATAAATTTCATTATTTTATTATTATATTTAAGAAAAGCAACATTTTTTTAAAAAAAAAATGATATGTTGATTTTTTTTTTAAAAAAAAGCTTTTACGGGTTGATGGTATCTGCTACTTAAATTTTGCCGACCTGCACCAGCTCCACAGAAAATACACTCAACCTATCATGGGTAAGGTTAGAAAAAGTCCAATAAAGGATTTGATCTATTATCCAAGATCTGGATTCCCTCTTATTCACTCCAAAAAATGGATAACCGAAGAATCCAAAAATAGATAGTAAATCTTACGAAACTGGAAGATTTAGATAGTAATTTTTTTTATATGGATATGCAGATCTGGATCTGTTATACGTTTTTTAAAATATATAATTTTAAAATATAATGTTAGTTATATAACTTTTAATAATTCGTCAAGAAAGAAAAATTAAAGATTTTTTTTATAGCTTCAAACCGATGGCCGGAGGTTTCTATAATTGTGACATTGGTTTGTTTAACTTGTTTTGTTTCTCTTTCTTTGATTTGTTTTCTAAAGTTTAACTTGTCATTTGGTTTGTTTGATTGTAGTTTATTTTGAATCTGCTAAAGTTTTGGGTTATTCTTTTGTATGATTCTTCCAATGTATTTAGAATGACAAAAATTTCAGCTTCATTGGTTTGTTTAACTTGTTTTGTTTCTCTTTCTTTGATTTGTTTTCTTTCTAGGGTATCCATTTTATATATTTGTTTTGCTAGTCCTCATTATTTTCATTGTTTATAATCTTTGTTTAAATAGCTTAATAATAGAATCATGCGTAAGAAAAAGATCCTAATAATTTATTCAATGTTTGTTTTCAAAATTATTTTAAATAAGAAATATATTTTAAGTAGTAAATATTTAATTTAATTTTATCAAATCTTTTAAAAAATCTATTCTGGAAATCCACGGGCATCTATATTTTAATGTGGATATTCAGAAGCTTTAGGAGAAAATATTTAAAATATCTTAAGTTAATTACTGTTTTTCAAAAATATATTCAAATACTCTAACATTTAAATTTACGATTTAATGATTATTATTTTGAGTTTAGTATTTAGCGGGTAGAGTTGAATTCATAAACTTCTATAAATGTTTCATAAATAACTTTTAAACATTCTAAGCGATTAGTAGAGTTAATTTGATATTTTTATCACAAATTTAAAGTACTTATAAAGTTATTATTATTAAAAATAATTTTTTAAGTAATATCAAACTTGTGGTAAAATTAAAATTCTGTGAAAACTTAATCCTGGATGATAATTGGATTTAGATCCGCATATATTAAGATACCTCGGATTTCTGGATGTTCCAACTCTACATAGGAGACAGCATCAACCAATATTAATGGTCTAGATGTAACGTCTTACTTGCCATACTAATTTTAAAAGATAAATAAATATTTTATAAAAAGTAACTTGTGCGTATGGTTTATTTAGAAAAAGCATACATGCAAATAATTTTTAATCAAAAACCTATTGACTATGATAATTATGTCAGTGATGTTGATTTAACCTATTTGACTATGCTAATTATATAAAACTAGATAGTTTGCCCGCACTTGCGGGCTTAATAATTTTACTAATATCTATAAATAAATATATAATCAATTTATGTAAATTATAATAAATTATTGTTCATAGACTCAAAATATTTAATCAAAAACTAAACATATTCTTTCTATATATAAAAATTTTCACCAGCATATAAATGATTTTCATTACACAACTTATATTTGAAAATACTCATAAACTTAAAATATTTAGTAATAAATTAATATCATTTTAGACATAACAAAATATGTATAAAAAATTATCTTTAATAATGTTTTGGATAACACAATATAAATTATCTATACATAAATTCTTTGTGAATTGATTTTTCATAATTAACTATATATTAACAAATAGAATTATTCAACGTTAATAAAGACTTTATAACAAAATATAAAAAAGTTCGATAAGGATAATTATCAAATTCATGACATTCATTTTTTAATTTAGAATTAATTTTATATTAATAAATATAATTATTTTTCAAGGTTGATAAAGACTTTATTACATAATATAAAAAATTAAAATAAGGATAATTATCAAATAAATAAATTTGTTTTTAATTTATAATTAATTATATATTAACCAATATAATTATTTTCAAGGTTAATATAGATATTATAAACCAATATAAAAGATTTTTAGATAAAGATAAATCTAAAATCATTGAAATTCGTTTTTCTTATTTCTGATTTTTTTTAATAAATTTATTATATTAATTATTCTCAGTTATCTAGATAATAACATACTAATCTAATTTTATTTTTTAAATTTCGTTTTAATTATAAAATTAGTTATATAGAAAAAAAATTCATTAAGGTAAAATAGATATTAACCGCTCTAACTTTTAACGTGGGAGCTCTGTCGCGAAAAATCACTTCGCAAATAATAGTATAGATATATAGGGTTTCGATTAAATCAACATCATTGACTCTAGACTAAATTATTAAGGCATCCAATAACACCACGTTGGTCAACACAACCCTTATCACTTATTATTTTCTAATCTTTTCTTTCATGAAAATCTTTTTTAATAACCAAAATTTTGACTAAAATCCTAGAATAAAAACTAAGAAACTTCAAGAAAAACTTCTGACGGAAGATTTTTCTGATTTTTTTTTAATTAAAATTAAATATTTAGTTTTAATTGTCAATTACAAAACTAATATATGTAGATTTTTACTGACAATGAGCCGATTTTATGTAACAGTTGAAAAGATTTCCAAACAAGTTTTCTATTAAAATTAAGTTAAATTTCTGAAACAATTTGGTTAACTGTAAAACAAACATGTTTATCCGAGAAGACTTTGAGAGAAGTCTATTTTTTATTTTTTATTAACAAAAAAAAGTTGGAAGACTTCACAAAACTTTCTCTGAAAAATACATAGAAAGTCAATTACAAAAAAAAGTTGGAAGACTTCCGTAGAAGTTTTCTTGGTGAAGAAGACTTCTTCGCGAAACATATCTGAAAAAAAATAAAGATCATTCTTAGATTAAATGAGGTTCATGTTTAGTTTCTCTAATCACAAATAACTTCTCAACAAAAGTTACCCATTCATTCTAAACCAAGTATCATGAACTTGAGTAACTTTAATAAGCTTATAAAATTTGAAATAATAAAGAGATTTTAGGATGAAACAAGAGAGGAAATGAAAGAGAAATTATTTGTGTGTGTAAGAAATATGCATATGCAGATGTTGATTTAAGTATATTTAGAGCTTGAAATCAGTTATTTTATGATAGTTGGTGTAATAAATATAATGACAATGCTGTAAATAAAAGAGGAAGATTGAAATGGTTGAATAAACAACTAATTTCAAAAAGAAAAAAAATAATAAAATTTCATAAATAGTTCAAACTTCTGGGATAAACATGTCAAATAAAATTTTGAAAAATATTATGAATTACTTTTGCGTTTGACTTTTTTTTTAAGTCATATTTGCAAAACCGCCTATATTAATTAAGACTTAAATTATTTTGGTTAATATGTCACCAAATAATTTTTTTAATGTTAATGATCTTTTTTAGTTTAATTAAAAAGCAAAATCAAGAACTAACGTTTTACAATAAATTCAAACAAGTCATACTTACCAATAATAACTATCACAAATATCTATTTGAAGAAATTGTGACATCAGTGCTCGGATTTGTATCATGAAATTATTTGTGCTTCAAAGAAACTAAATGTTTAAAAAAGAAAGATTTTAAAACTTTCCCTTTATAGATAATAATGAAAAATAAAAAGTGGTTAGTAATTTATTACTTATGTAATAGATAGATAATAATATACAAAGTTATATAATATAATCTAATTTAAATTAAAATAAATGTAAATTTAGATAACATATTTAACACCTTCCATTAACAAATCTATAAATTCAGTATTTACTGTAAATTGATAAATTATTTAATATTTTAGATAAATTATGTAAGAAAAGATATTTAAATTTTTTTTTGTTATATAGATGATTAAAAAATAAAATACAGTTAGTAATTAGTATTTTCGTTAGTTGTGCTTTGTATAGATAATGATATAAAAACCATGTATATACTCTCTCTGTTCCTAAATAATCCATGTTTTAGAATTTTCACACTTATTAAGAAAACACTTAAATTTTTGATAATAAATGCATTAATTTATGTGTTTAGATATTTCCTATGATTTTTAACCAATCAAAATTCATTAAACATAATTAATGTTTTTGAAGTTTACAATTTACCATTATTACATACATTGAAAATGTAAAATATGAATCTTTTAGAAACAAAATTTTTTTCTAAAATATGGATCATTTAGGAACGGAGCGAGTATTATTTAATTTTAAAGTAAATGGTAAATTAATTTTAGATATAAAAATGAAGTTAATTTTCATCTACAAACTAAAATGTTATATCAATTGTAATACGGCAAAATTATTTTATACATATTAAAAAATAATTTATTTAAGAATTAAAAAAATTCTTGCATATGTTCTGTCTACGTATAAGGCTACTGACTTCTCCCTCAAGTCATCCTATCTCCTATGCCTTAATTTCTCTGATTTTAGTATCCACTGTACCTACTGGTACATGAACTTTTCTTTGTTTCTTAGATATGCTTTTTTCTTTCCAGTCGGTTTTTGCTTTAGTCTATCTATTTCTGTACCCCATGGGATCCTCCCTAACTTTGTCCTTTTGGACTTTCATTTATTGAAGTATTCAGTGTTAAAAAAAAAAAAAAAACTACAATAAAATAATTAATAGCTAACGATTGCTTGGGGACCAAGTAGGGAAAGGAAGGACCAGGAAAGGAAAGGTAAATATTTTCCAAAGTAAAAAGACTGTAGCACAAGGCCAGTAAAAGATTCCACTCACGGTGAGGGAGAATGAAAAGGCTAACTTAAAAAAGGCAATAGGATCACCGGAAATCGCCCCTCACAGAGAGAATTTTAAGTGATCAGACATGCTTTAAAAGTTGAATTGAAAAAAAACATCAAAAATTTAAATATTGATTATGCAAATATTAAAAAAAACAAAATTTATTCTAGATTGATTTTATTCAAGCATTGATTGATTTTATTTAAACATTGTGTATTTAATTCAATCATTTATTCGTTTTATTTAAACATTAAATATTTAAATATTGATTATGTCTAGAATATTTTAGGAAGACTATATCACGAAATTATATTTCGAAAGTAAAACAAGAAAAGATTTCTAATAATTATTGATTGATTTTTTTAAGGGTAACTTGTGTACTCCCTCTGTTTCAAAAAGATACATATTCTAGAAAAAAATTATGTTTCAAAAATATGTATTTTTTTAGATTTTCAATGTACTTTTTATCAACTAATAATGAAAAATTGCAAATTTTCAAAAACATTAATTGCATTTCTTGAAATCTTATTGGTTTAAAAACATGAGAAATATAAAATTACAAAAAATTATGCATTAATAAGTAAGTTTTAAATATTTTTTTAATATGTGTAAAAAACTTAAAACATGTATTATTTTGAAACAGAGGAAATAATATTTTTATAGAAGCTAAGAGATTATAGTTCGAAATCATATCATGTAAATAAGCTAATTGATTTATTTTATTCGAGCATTAATTGATTTTGGTTAAGAAAAATACATTATTCGGAAATTATAGATATGATTTCTCAGTAAGTAATCAGAAGTAATACATATTCATTTCAATTTTAAATACATTGATTTCAATTAATGATTTTTGTTTGCTTGATTTTTGGCCATAGTTATTCAACACCACCATTAATTCTTTCTTTTGTTTAAACATTTTCCTCAAGATACTATATATATCTTTCTAAACTAATCTAAGAACACCATCAACCTAAACATTTCTAAAGCATCATCGAAAACTATAATTATTATCATCATAATTTTATTGTGAATTAAATAGTTATATTGCCTATGACTTATTTTTCTTAAATTTATCATAAATGTAAATAAGTCTTTGCTTTACTCTTATACTCCCTCTGTTCCTAAATAATCCATGTTTTAGAATTTTCACACTTATTAAGAAAACACTTAAATTTTTGATAATAAATGCATTAATTTATGTGTTTAGATATTTCCTATGATTTTTAACCAATCAAAATTCAGTAAACATAATTAATATTTTTGAAGTTTACAATTTACCATTATTACATACATTGAAAATGTAAAATATGAATCTTTTAGAAACAAAATTTTTTTCTAAAATATGGATCATTTAGGAACGAATGGAGTAGTTTTTTTTTTCTATATAATAGATATCAATGCACCTATCTAATTACACAAACTTTTTTTTCATAAAAAACAAATAAGCTTACATTATATAAACATGTACTCCCTCTGTTCCTAAATATAGGATTTTTTGGGTTTTTTCTTTGTTCCACAAAATAAGATTTTCTGTAAAATATTAATGCTTTTTCATTTAAAATCAACTCAGTCAATTTGTATTTACGAGAACTTCTTAAATGTTTTTTGGGTAAAGACAAGTTCTTTTTGTTAAAGTTCAGTTCCTCCACGCTAACTTCATTTTATTCTTTACAGTTTACTTTCTTTCTAAAGTGCAAAGAAAAAACTTGAGAAGATACCATGTTGCAAGTAAAGTGCATGAATTAACAAAAAAACCTG
This sequence comes from Eruca vesicaria subsp. sativa, assembly GCA_932364175.1. Classification (NCBI taxonomy): domain Eukaryota; kingdom Viridiplantae; phylum Streptophyta; class Magnoliopsida; order Brassicales; family Brassicaceae; genus Eruca; species Eruca vesicaria. The sequence continues at coordinate 34,826 of CAKOAT010144044.1, read as the reverse complement.
GATTGATCTGAGAATAATCTTCATCTTCATGAATAGGAAATGTTGAAATATTGTTGGATGAAGTAAACTCTCTTGTTGGACTTTAATTCAAATCAAACAAAAATTCTCTTTCATTGCTTTCAAGTTGTATATTTAGGTCAAAATCATGAAAATCCATGAAAAAGTTTTACTTAAACTTTGGAAAATGATCTCTTAATATAGAATATTTATAGAACATGATCATAATAATTTGTCTCCGTTCTAAAATTCTACTTTGGCTCCTTTCTAAATTTCACATATTGTTTGGCTCCATTCTAAAATTTTACTTAAAAAAAAATGTAGTTTGGCTCCATGTTTGAAATTTTTTACGAAATTGAAATGATTTGTTACTAATTTACATTCACTTTTCAAAGAATATGAAGAGGTGAGAAGGTGTGTGCAAAATTGATCAAAGAAACTCTTGAAAATAACTCCAACTTAAAGAGATGAGAAAAAATAATATTAGATCTCTCGAAGCAAACGTACACACACATTAAAGACAAAAGTTAGGCAAAAAATCCATTAATTATATCTTAATCTACGTGAAACACCCAAAAAATCCTATATTTAGGAACGAAGGGAGTATATTATAGTAAAATTTTTCATTTTAGCTAATTTTTTAATTTTTATCTTTCTGAATATCTATAGATATTAGGTAATAATCTTTTCAATTCGCTCACTCCGCGTAGGGCGCGGATTATCATCTTCTTTATTACCCACACAGATTCTATGTTTTAATAATTTTCTAGAATATGAAACCCTCAGTTCATTTTCTCCTAAAGTTCTCTATTATGAATGTTATCTGTCTTCCACAAAAACCTATCTGTATAACCGAACGTTTATAAACCTCACATCAAATGAGATACCCACACATACATACATCTATCAAAAACACACAACAAAACATCATCTGAATGGCTCCACTGGCATTGTTTCCTCGAACGTAACAGCCGCCTGAAAACACTCCACAGCTTCTTGCATAGACGAGACAGATCCTTCAGCTTTGAACATCTTCCCAAGATTAAACCAAGCCGAATGGTTCAGCCTATCAATCCTAAGAGCCTCCATTAAAAAGCTTCTCACAACTGCTATGCTTGATCCCTTCCCTAGCTCCAGTAGCATCTCAGCTTTAGATATTAGGCTTGGAACGTGCATTGGATCGATGTCTAGAGCAGTTGTGAATGCCTCCATGGCCTCTTCTAGTTGGCCTTGTCTCTTGTACAGTACACCTTGAGTGTGGTATCTTACAGGTGAGTAAGGAGCGATGAGTCTTGATCTCGAGAGACATTTCTCCGCGTCACGCCACTGCGAGAGGTTTATATAGATAAGAGCAAGGTCATGCCACGTCCCAAGCTCAAGACTCCTCAAACCCTCAACATACCCCTTTGGCATCTTCTTTGCAGCACTGAAGTTTTTGCTTTGAACCTGAAGGAGTGCAAGAAGTTGTGTGTAAGACTCAATCCCATCCTTCACTTCTCCTTTAGCTACACGAAGCTTTGCCTTCAAACGCAACAGCTTCCCTTGTTCCCACTTCCCTGTCTCGTTAAGCGCTGCATCCACAATGCTCTCAGCATCTGTAAACCGCTTCTTAGCAGATAAAACACGAGCCAGAAGCAACCATACTTCAAGATCAGACTCTGCTCCAAGCTTCAACGCATGTTTAGCATATGCTAACGCTGAATCAAGCTTCCTCTCCTCTGCATTCTCTAACGCAAGACGGTGCAGGACTCTGGGATCTGTCATATCCGCAGACTCAAGAGCCTGCATCCCCTCAGACAACCTAGCTACCCGCTCGGTCTCAGTAGCTGATGCTCTCGAGCTTTCAGTGAGTGCAATGCCTAAAACAAGACGCGCTGTACTATCTAACTGAACACATTCGTTGCCTAAGCTTCCCATAGCTCTCCTCGCATAGTCTAAGCCTTCCTCAGCGAGTTCAGACCTCTCACCACATATCTTGGAAGCCATAAGCAAACGTTGAACCCGGTTTGGATCCTCCAGCTTCCTCAGCAAACCGAGCGCTACAAGATCTTCTCCTGCACCGTAATAACACAAAGACAACGTATAATAAAGCTCCCTCTGGTCCAAAATCTCAGGACTAAGCTCTTCAAGCTGCTTAGCCAGAGCAGTTAGATCCCCTGCCACTGTAAGAGCGAAAGAAAGATGGTCCAAGATTGCTGCATCCCAAGAGATTCTCTTCTGGTTAACTTTCCAGAGAAGCAACATGAGGAGAAGAACAGCTTCCTCCACATTGTTCCTCGGAATAAAAGATCCTTCAGTTTGAGAACGCAGGCTCGGCGGCAGAGCTTCTTCACCGGAGTATAGAAGAAACACTGCGTACTCTTTCTGTATCCTCGCTGTGGTTTCAGGATCAAGGTTCCAGTGATTGAGTAGCGCTCTTCTAAAAGAGAAGATAGCATCACGCGGCGAGTCAGCTAGTTTCCACAGCTGAGGAAGCAGCTCAACTGCTTTGGTTAGCGTCTCCTTCAACTTAACATCGGTTATCACATTTTCAGATCTAGAAGCCTCCACTATATCAAGAATAACTTTGCAAGACTGTGCAGCTTCTGCAGGAAGAAGAACCACTTTGTTCAGCCAATATACAGATTTTCTTTTTGTATTAGAAAATAAAATAAAACGGGTACAAAAAAAGACAGAATCAGAAGAGAAGAGTGTGACTTGTGACTTACCTTGGAACCTTCCAAGACGCTGGAGAGACTTGGCTTTGAGGAAAATAGCTTCAAAGAGCAAACTAACAGCATGTTTAGACATGGGAGGAGCAAAGGTGGTTTTGGACCGTCTTCTATGTTTTGGTTCTTGTCTAAAAGTTAAAGCGGTTTTGATCTTTGCTGTGATCCCATTGATATCAATCTCTTCAAAGACTCGTAATGCTGCCTCTATGTTCCCATTCTGATACTCAATTCTCCCCAAATGCGCTCTCGCCTCCTGAAACAGTAACAATAACAACACAATGATACAGCTTTTCAAGGGTGATGAAGAGAACAGAACCTCGTAGTTTAATGAATTAGTCTCTCTCAGAGATAACTGTACCTCGTCAATGTTCCCATTATCAAGCTTATCAACAAGGTCTGCTTGATTGTTGTCTTGCTCCTCTATAAGTCTCATTTCTTCACCAGAACATAAACACTTCATCTTTCTCTTACTTAAACTCTGTCTTAGTCTGCTTAAATGGGACCTAACCTCGCTGTTCTTCATAGCTTCTCAAACAAATTCGATGATTCAGAACACGTATTAGACAAGAACATAACAGAAACATGAAATAAGACTTTCGCATTACGATTCTAACTCAGTTCAGTATCGAAAAGGTCGAGACTTTATAACGAAATTGGGATGAGAAATGACGATAGAACCCTCAAGTAGATCGAAATTGCATATGCAATTGAAGTTATAAAGACGATCAGGGAGGAAAAAGATGACACCTTTGGTAATACGAAGAAGAAGACATGGTGGCCTCGAGATTCTTCAGACTTGTTTTAATTCGAAGCAACTCTAGAGAAGCAATTGGAAAAGAAAAATCTGATCTTTTTACTTTTTTGTCTCTGCCTTTTGCTTTGTTGCTTTCTGCATTGATGTGAGTGAGTCTCTCTCTCTGCCTCTTTGTTTGTTGTGTCTTTAGAAATTAAATATTAGAAAAATGGAGACGGCGTGAGGAAGGAGAATGGGTGCAGGAGGAGAAGAGAATATAAAAACAACAGAGAGAATGATCCAAAGGTTTGGACTTTTTGGCACACGAGATCAGACATGTGTTACTTATTGTCTTACTACCTTTTTTGTATTTTTCATTTTTTATTATTATTTCCTTCCTTTTTCTGTTGATTATTTTCCTTTTCTTTTCTTTTCTTTTAAACTAGGTGTTTTGCCCGCACTTGCGGGCTTAATAATTTTACTAATATCTATAAATAAATATATAATCAAGTTATGTAAATTATAATAAATTATTGTTCATAGACTCAAAATATTTAATAATAAACTAAACAAATTCTTTTTATTTATAAAATTTTCCTCATCATATAAATAATTTTCATTACACAACTTATATTTGAAAATACTCATAAACTTGAAACATTTAGTAATAAATTAATATCGTTTTTAGACATAACAAAAAAGTATAAAAAATTATGTTTAATAATGTTTTGGATAACACAATATAAATTATCTATACATAAATCCTTTGCAAATTGATTTTTCATAATTAACTATATATTAACAAATAGAATTATTTTTTCAACGTTAATAAAGACTTTATAAGACAATATAAAAAAGTTAGATAAAGATAATTATCAAATTCATGAGATTCATTTTTTAATTTAGAATTAATTATATNTTTTCATAATTAACTATATATTAACAAATAGAATTATTTTTTCAACGTTAATAAAGACTTTATAAGACAATATAAAAAAGTTAGATAAAGATAATTATCAAATTCATGAGATTCATTTTTTAATTTAGAATTAATTATATGTTAACAAATATAATTATTTTTCAAGGTTGATAAAGACTTTATCACATAATATAAAAAATAAGGATAATTATCAAATAAATGAAATTCGATTTTAATTTATAATTAATTATATATTAACTAATATAATTATTTTTCAAGGTTAATAAAAACTTTATAACCCAATATAAAATAGTTTTAGATAAAGATAAATCTAAAATCATTGAAATTCGTTTTTTATTTATGTTTAATTATATTAAATTTTTTAATTATTCAATAAGGGTATAAACGATATTAACCGTTCTAACTTTCAACGTGAGAGCTTTCTTGCAAAAAATCATTAACAAATAATAGTATAGATTACCTAAATCACAGAAAGTTACAAATTAATCAGCAAGCTCACTTAAATATTATAATTAAAAATATATTTTTAAGATAACAATCAAATACAAAAGAATTAACATATTTTCTAAAAATATAATATTATTAACATAAATTCTTTTTATTTTATTTTCTAATAAATTATTAAAATATGAAAATAAGCAAAATAACCTAAAATCATGGAGAAGTTGACAACTAACCAAATTTTTACTTCTAAAATAATAATTGAATAATATATTTTTTAAGATGACAATTTTATACAAAAGAATTAACATATTTTCTAAAAATATAATATTATTAACATAAATTCGTTTTTATTATATAATAAATTATTTAAACATGAAAATAAGTAAAATAACCTAAAATCATGGAGAAGTTGACAACTAAGCAAATTAAATTTTTTAATTATTCATTAAGGGTATAAACGATATTAACCGTTATAACTTTCAACGTGAGAGCTTTCTTGCAAAAAATCATTCACAAATAATAGTATAGATTACCTAAATCACATAAAGTTAAAAATTAATCAGCAAGCTCACTTAAATTTTATAATTAAAAATATATTTTTAAGATAACAATCTAATACAAAAGAATTAACATATTTTCTAAAAATATAATATTATTAACATAAATTCTTTTTATTTTATTATATAATAAATTATTAAAATATGAAAATAAGTAAAATAACCTAAAATCATGGAGAAGTTGACAACTAAGCAAATTAAATTTTTTAATTATTCATTAAGGGTATAAACGATATTAACCGTTCTAACTTTCAACGTGAGCTTTCTTGCAAAAAATCATTCACAAATAATAGTATAGATTACCTAAATCACATAAAGTTACAAATTAATCAGCAAACTCACTTAAATTTTATAATTAAAAAATATATTTTTAAGATAACAATCTTATACAAAAGAATTAACATATTTTCTAAAAATATAATATTATTAACATAATTCTTTTTATTTTATTTTATAATAAATTATTAAAATATAAAAATAAGCAAAATAACCTAAAATCATGGAGAAGTTGACAACTAATCAAATTTTTATTTCTAAAATAATAATTGAATAATATATTTTTTAAGATGACAATCTAATACAAAAGAATTAACATATTTTCTAAAAATATAATATTATTATCATAAATTCGTTTTTATTATATAATAAATTATTAAAACATGAAAATAAGCAAAATAACCTAAAATCATGGAGAAGTTGACAACTAAGCAAATTTACTTCTCAAATAATGTTATAGATGTCTCTCACTCATGTCCACTTTTTGGGTTTTTTTCATTAATAATTTTCAAAATTATATTTGATTATGGGTCCTCAAAATTATAAATATGAAATGAATATTTATGAATGATGAAGCATGGAAAAGTTGAAACAGCAATTATAATAAAAAATGATGAAGCATGAAAAGTTGAAATACTTAACACACACATCAGTATTCATACAATTATAGTGTTTCCCATTTCACTAGTCCTAATACTATACTAGTATTAAGATTTTCTTAATAAATACTAGATTTTTAATCATGTAGATTTTTTTTATGTTCTTAGAGTACTGGTATTGCTCGGTCTTTGGCGAGTCCTTCGTCAAAAACGAGAAGGACCAAGAGAGAAGTGAGAAAAATCCTAAACAAGGAACATCTTTGTTCGGTCCTTTGTCTTGTCTATGTGTTCCACGACACGTGACGATCTGCGATTCATTCATTTTTAATTTTTTTTTTAAATCAGAAAAAAAAAGTTAAGGACCCAAAATCATCCCCCAATAAAGATGTCCTTAGAACTTTAATGTGTCGAGAGTTCTAATCGAGGGAATATAGAGTTCCCATTTTACTAGTCCTAATATAGTGTTCCCATTTTACTAGTCCTAATACTATACTAGTATTAAGATTTTCTTAATTCATTATAGAATTTTAATCATGTAGATTTTTCTCATGTTCTTAGAACTTTAATGTGTCGAGAGTTGTAATCGAGAGGGAGTGCTCTTGTTAACGTCGATCGTTAAGTGAAAATAGTTGGGCACAAATTGAGTATATACTTTAAAAAGAAAGCTAGAGATGTCGTGAAAGGGATCAAAAATTTGAAATTCAATGTATGGTTATTGGCTATGGTGCCGTAGCCATAACGATATATCTTTATACATGCAGATGGCCAACAATTAAAACATCACAAATGATTATGAAGAGTTTATATGGGTAGATTCGTTACAAAAAATCACGAACTACTCTTATTGCTCTATAGTCTATAATAAACGTTTAAAATAAGAAACAAACATTTAAAAAAAAAAAGTTGTTCTTTCTGTTTACGGTGCCGATCGAGCGATTGCACCACTCTCTTGTTTTCTGACCGGTCCAACACTTATGTGACATCAAGACTGTCACGATACCAAACCATAAAACATAAGCAATCCACTTTGATGAAAATACATGTTAAAGCTCGAAACAAAGGATTGAAAAGAAGAGGAAAAATAATAATACCTCAAACTAATTCATTAGTCTTTACTGATTTATCATCAGTTTTGGGGTGATTCGAACATCTTCCCCAAAGATAACCTAATAACTTTATAAGACACACAACGCAGACCGCCACACCGAAGACGATGGATAACGCACCTCTAGTTTCACAAACGTAAGAACACAAAGTATAACTCAAATAAGAAACTCTTCTTATTAATCTCCTTGTGGAAAATAACTCAAAACCACAACCTCACAAACTCAATAATCTCACACGATGCAATACGCTTTGCATCTTATATATATAGCACCAAACTTTCCTATTCTCAATAGGAAATACAAAACTGATATTTTCCTATNTCCTTGTGGAAAATAACTCAAAACCACAACCTCACAAACTCAATAATCTCACACGATGCAATACGCTTTGCATCTTATATATATAGCACCAAACTTTCCTATTCTCAATAGGAAATACAAAACTGATATTTTCCTATTCTAAAACTTATTAGAACTAGGTATCTTGTCAATCAAGTTAATTGCAAGTTTATTTCCAACATTCTCCCCTTTAAACTTGAGATTAACTTGATTGATATCTTCAACTCCTATTAGCTTTCTCATTTCCTTATACTTGATTCTCCCAAGTGCTTTTGTCAAGATATCTGCCCTTTGTTCATCTCCTGGCACATGTTGTACTTCTATCAAATCTTTCTCAACACATTCACGAATGAAATGGTATCTTCTATGTATGTGTTTGCTGCGTCCATGAAATACCGGGTTCTTAGTTAGAGCTAGAGCCGACTTGTTATCAACAAGTATTACCACTTTCACGCGGGGTTGTCCAGTGATCTCCTCATATAAATCTTGAAGCCAGATTGCTTGTTTAGCTGCTTCTGTGGCTGCCATGAACTCAGCTTCGCAGGATGACAATGCAACGGTTTCTTGTTTCTGAGAACACCAAGTTATTGGACTATTTCCAAGATAGAAAACATGTCCTGCAGTGCTGCGCCCATCATCTTCATCTACGGCATGGGAACTGTCACTAAAACCCTTTATCTCAGCATTGATTCCTCGTTTGAAATTAAGACCACATGCCAAAGTCCCTTTCAAGTACCTAAGGATCTGTTTTAGTGCTGCTCCATGCGATTCCTTAGGTTGCTGCAAATATCTGCTCAAAATTCCCACAGAATACGAGAGATCCGGTCGAGTGTGAAGTAAATATCTAAGACATCCGATGTTCCTCCTGTACTCTGTTTCGTTAATAGCTTTCTCATCTCTCCCTTTTGAAAAACGCAGACCCGGATCCATTGGAGCATGGACTGTATTGCAATCTTCCATCTTAGCCTCATTTAGTATTCTCTTTGCATATCTACCCTGGTTCAGACTGATTCCAAACTCATGTTGACACACCTCAATACCAAGATAGTAAGTCAGTTTTCCCAAGTCGCTCATCTCGAAATTTCTTGACATCCTTTCCTTGAATTCTTGTATTACCTCCACGCTTGTTCCTGTTACCAAGAGATCATCCACATACACAGCTACAAGAAGAAGGTGCTCTTTGTCTCTGCTTCGGTACAAAGCTGCCTCCTTAGTACACTTCACAAAGTTAAGCTGCTCCAGAACTCTGTTTAATTTTTCATTCCATGCCCTTGGTGCTTGTTTTAAACCGTAAAGAGCCTTGTTTAACTTATACACCTTATCTTCTTTTCCTTTGATCACATATCCCTCAGGTTGAGTAACAAACACCACTTCCTTAAGATCACCATGGAGGAAAGCTGTCTTTACATCTAAGTGATGCACCGTCCACCCTTTGGATGCTGCTAGAGCTAATATGAACCGTATAGTCTCAATGCGTGCGACTGGAGCGAATACTTCCTCATAATCAATACCATGCCTTTGTATATATCCCTTTGCCACGAGTCTGGCTTTGAACTTATTAATGCTTCCGTCTGAGTTTCTTTTAACCTTAAACACCCACTTTAAACCTATTGCTTTTGCTCCAGGAGGTAGATCAACAAGGTCCCATGTTTTATTTTTCTCGATGGAGCTGATCTCATCATCACAGGCATCCCGCCAAACCTTCTCTTCACTTGCTTCGCTGTAGCTCCATGGTTCATCGTCCACCAACAACAACTCCTCACCTTCTAGCTCTGCTAATAGTATATAATCCTGCAGGTAACTTGGTTTCTTACTTTCTCTAGCTGATCTTCTCAAAACAGTGTGATCGGGTGCTTCATCATCATCGTGTTCATCATCATGAAGCTCATCTTGATCAGTTGAGACAGCAACTTCCTCAACCTCATTATCATCTTCGCCACATTCGTGTTCAGTTATTCCTTTGTTTCCAATTTCTCCAAGTGTAACTTTAAACATTCCCGGATCACTGTCAACCTTTTCTTCAATTATCTTCCAGCTCCAGCCTTGGTTTTCTTCGAACACTACATCTCTACTCACCACTATCTTTCGATTAACGGGATCATATAACCTATATGCCTTAGATCCTGGCTCGACTCCAAGATGTACCAGCTTCCGGGACCTGTCATCAAGCTTCTTAAGGTGTACACTATCTATCTTGGCATACACCAAACATCCAAACACACGTATATGCTCTACACTCGGTTTCTTCCTCTTAAAGACTTGATAAGGGGTCTGAGATACCAAAACTCTTGTAGCAACTCGATTTATAAGATAAGTAGAATGCCTTATAGCTTCTCCCCACAAGAAATTTGGTACGCCCATATGCTTTAGAATGCTTCTGGTCATTCCTAGTAGAGTTCTGTTTCTTCTTTCGACAACCCCGTTTTGTTGAGGAGAATAAGGAGCCGTGAGATGTCGCAGTATCCCATTAGTCTCACAGTAATCTCGAAATTCACTTGAGCAGAACTCACCACCTCGATCTGTTCTAAGTGTTTTAATCTTCTCTCCCGTTTCCTTCTCAACTACTTCTTTGAACTTCTTGAACTTCTCAAATGCTTCTCCCTTTTCCCTTAGAAGAATAGACCACATGTAACGGGAATAGTCGTCTATTAGAACGAAGATATACCTATTCTTTGCAGGCGTGGAAGGAGTAATTGGACCACAAAGATCCCCGTGGATGAGTTCTAGCACATGACTTGCTCGATATGATGTTGCTTTAGGAAAAATATGTCTTGCTTGTTTGCCAAGTAAACACGAAGAACAAGTCTCTTTACCAATCTCCATGACCGGTATTCCCAAAACAAGCTCCTTCTTTATCATAGTCTTCATTGATTCTCTCCCGATGTGGCCTAATCTTGCGTGCCACTTATCAGCTTGGGTAAGTATCATCGTTTGTAGACACTTCGGTTTTGCTCCTTCCAGGTGAACTTTGTATAGTCTGTTCTTAGACCTCTTTGCCTTTGTGATCAGTCTTCCTTCTTTATCGCTTAGAATGAGATACTCATCTCGCATCCGTACATCACATCCGGACTCTGTGGCTTGACCGAGACTAATGATGTTGCTTTTTAGATCCGGTATGTAGTACACATCGGCTAGAATCTTTTTCTCTCCATCTCCAGTAGTGAACAGAACTGAACCTTTCCCTTTGATCTCAATCCGAGAGTCATCTCCAAATCGTACCTGACCCGTGATTGTCTCGTTGATGGTGTGAAAATAGCCTCGGTTTCCAGTCATATGGTTTGAAGCGCCATTGTCTAGATACCAAGTGTTTTCTCCCACCAAATTTGTTTCGAAGTCCTGCGGATTCATGGTCCGTTCGTTCAAAAATATTACTTCATGCATCATTAGATCTTCAGCCTCTTGTGTATCTTCATCTTTAGTTTCTCGAGCTTCTTGTAGTTTTAACAATCGGTCGGGACAGTCCATGGCGAAGTGACCATTCTTGTCGCACCTAAAGCATACTATTTTGGATAAATCTCGATCATAGTTGTATGTATAACGTCCACGACCTCTTCCTCTGTTTTGGAACCGTCCCCATCTGCCTCTTCCTCTATAATTGTTGTTCTCACGGTTGTAGTTATCCCGGTTTTGATGCTGAGAATCGTTACTCGCGTACATCAGCTTTGTCTGATCGTCTTTTACTTCTTCTTCTTCCTCTTCAGCTATACGTTCCTCAAACGCTTTTATGCGTCCAACAATGTCCTCAAAAGTTGTGTTTTTGAGATCAAGTACTTGTTCAAGTGATGCCACGATATGGATGTACTTTTTCCTAGGTAGGCTTTTAAGGAACTTCTTGACAAGTTTAGTTTCCTCAATGGTATCACCTAACGCAGATGATTTTGACGAGATCTCTGATAGCTTTCCCACAAAATCGTCAACTGTATCTGTCTCTTTCATCTTCAGACGGTCAAACTCTGCACTTAGGGTTTGTAAACGAGCCTCGCGAACCCTATCCGCTCCCATATGTCTTGCTTTGATGGCTTCCCAGACCTTCTTAGCCGAATCAAGTTCTCCAACCTGTAATATCAACGCCTCGGGTATCGATTGGAAAAGTAGTGCTGTGGCCATGTTGTTCTTCTTTACGTCATCGGTTTCGGTTTCAACAACCTCCCAAACTTCGTGTACCTTTAGCAATACCTTGATTCTTATGGCCCAGACGGTGTAGTTCGTTGAATTCAGCATTGGACACTTAATTGAAGCAGAGCCTCCTCCTTCTTTAAGCTTTGCGTTGTATGTCGTGATGTCTCCCATGGTTTTGTGTTCTCAGGATCGTCTCCGATTGCTCTGATACCAAATCTAGTTTCACAAACGTAAGAACACAAAGTATAACTCAAATAAGAAACTCTTCTTATTAATCTCCTTGTGGAAAATAACTCAAAACCACAACCTCACAAACTCAATAATCTCACACGATGCAATACGCTTTGCATCTTATATATATAGCACCAAACTTTCCTATTCTCAATAGGAAATACAAAACTGATATTTTCCTATNTCCTTGTGGAAAATAACTCAAAACCACAACCTCACAAACTCAATAATCTCACACGATGCAATACGCTTTGCATCTTATATATATAGCACCAAACTTTCCTATTCTCAATAGGAAATACAAAACTGATATTTTCCTATTCTAAAACTTATTAGAACTAGGTATCTTGTCAATCAAGTTAATTGCAAGTTTATTTCCAACAGCACCGAAGTTGTCCATATCGTCTTCGTACGTACGCTTAGCTCGTTCTTATTATATCTATAGCATGCGTTAGCTTCATTCTTATTGCACAGAAATATATATATATATAGATAGTCACTTTCACGCTTCATTTAGCATTTTTGAGGCAAAGACAAAACATGGAAATTTTTCATTTTCGGTATTATAGAAAATATTACTTCTTTAAGTATGGAAAATATATTTACGTGTATACAAAAAAAAGGAAAGGGTAAAATCTAGACGATGGCATATTGGAACATAGCATCTTACTTAATATATGTATGTTTTACAATTTCCTTTAGATAAAAAGAAATGTTACATGGTAATGTGAAGGTAAATTTAACAATTTTTCTTTTTTAAAAAACATCATTTAGAAGTTTTGTATCAATGGGCTTTCATTTGGATCTGTTCCAAAATATTTGTCGTAAATGATAGAGTCTAAAACGCTGCCGTTTCATCCTTCTATCTCTTCCTTGAAGATCAAAACATTCAAAAACTCAAATTAACAAATACATTTCAGCAAATCGACAGAGAGAGAGAGGGAGAGATGAATCTTCCAGTAGTAGTATCTTGCTTCGCGCCTCGAACTCGGATGCTTCTCCACACCAACTTGAATTCGAGATCTTCCGACACGATACCATTCCGGAACTTAAAACCCCTCGCTGCCGTTTCGTCTGATTCCGTTCCCGACCCTGACTCCACTCTCAAACCGAAGAAGGAAGAGAACTTTCCGACCAAGGTCCCGCGTAAACCCAAACGAGGACGACGGAGCGAAGCGGAAGCCGTGGAGGATTTCGTGAGAAGCTCTCTCGAGAAGACATTCTCCACCATACGAGAGCAGAATCCAGAAGTGTTCGAGAACAAGGATACGGCAAATTTCATCAAGAACAGAGCTGATCAAAACGACGACGAAGAGGTAATCGAAGAGATGGTGGTGGAAGAGGAGGATCCAGATTGGCCTGTGGATACGGATGTTGGATGGGGAATCAAAGCTTCGGAGTATTTCGATACACATCCTATCAAGAACGTGGTGGGAGAAGACGGGAGTGTGATTGATTGGGAAGGTGAGATTGATGATAATTGGGTGAAGGAGATTAATTGTTTGGAGTGGGAGAGCTTTGCTTTTCATCCTAGCCCGCTCGTGGTTCTTGTATTCGAGAGATATAACAGGTGAAAAAGCTTGTTTCTTCTTTGACGCATTTTCACGAACACCTTGTGTGCATAGGAGAAAAGTATTAAAACTTTAAAAAGCTTTTGTCTTTTTCGTTTTTTGAGATCTTTATTGTGTGTGGAACGGACCCTTTTAGAATAAGAGTCCGTATTCATCAAACTTGAATGGAAAGGAAACATTTTTTTGAGGAACTATTCGTTTTGGTGTCTACAGGGCTAGTGATAATTGGAAGACATTGAAAGAGCTTGAGAAAGCCATTAAAGTTTATTGGGATGCAAAAGATCGGTTACCTCCACGGGTATGTCAGAACCCTTCTCTATGTGCCCAAGGCTTTCATTGTCTTTCTCATGATGTGATTACAAGTTGTGGATATAACTCTTTACTCTCTGTTAACAAGGATCACCATGTTTGATGAAACAGGCTATTAAGATTGACTTGAACATCGAGACAGATTTGGCATATGCTCTTAAAGCCAAGGAATGTCCACAGATTCTGTTTTTACGGGGGAACCGGATTCTGTACAGGGAGAAAGGTGATATGATGCGTTGTCTAATACTGTTTATTAATTTATTTATTTATTTATTTTGCAATGTATATGAGCAATGGATCATCAACATAGAGTGTTTGAAATATGATGCAGAGTTTCGTACAGCGGATGACTTGGTCCAGATGATTGCGCATTTCTACTATAAAGCAAAGAGACCTTCGTGGATAGACAAGGCTAACATAACCCCGTATTGCTAGTTTGCAATGCAAACGAGTAGAGGTGCTAAAAGGTCAGTGTAGGAATGATGTTTGAGACTTAAACATATGGCTATGTTCGGAAGAAAGAAGAGATCAAGCATGAGTTACTCGACCTTTTTATTTCAACATTATGTTGTTAGCTTATGGAAATAGCAGGTGACTGG
>CAKOAT010144044.1:771-19744 GCA_932364175.1 Eruca vesicaria subsp. sativa | reverse complement strand
CCTTAAACACAGAACTTTTTTTATGTAATGTATTCTTCGTCTAGAATAATATTTATATATTGGGAGGGATACACAATAAGGAAACTGAAATATTTTACAGTTTGATAGTAAAAGTTAACTTAACATTTGATGAGAAGAAAAGGAAAAGTTAACTTTACACTTTCCTCCACTGTTAATATATGTAATTTTGTCATAAATGAAACTAGATTTTGACCCGCGCTTGAAAGCGCGGAAAATCTTTTATGATTAAAAATTTATATAATTGAGTTTTGTTTTTATTTAAAGTATGTTTTGGTATAAAATCAGCAATCCAAAATTTGTGGTGGTAATCGTTTTGCATTAGTTTTTAGTTTCAGTATTTATTTTTAGATTTTGTTTTAGATTTTGGTTTTTGGTTTTTAGTTTTTAAGTTTCTATTTTTGATTTTCAGCTTTTGGTTTGGAAGCGCGGAAAATTTTTTATGATTAAAAATTTATATAATTGGGTTTTGTTTTTATTTAAAGTATGTTTTGGTATAAAATCAAAAATCCAAATTTTGTGGTGGTAATCGTTTTGCATTAGTTTTTAGTTTTAGTTTTTATTTTTAGATTTGGTTTTAGATTTTGGTTTTAGATTTTGGTTTTTGGTTTTTAGTTTTTAAGTTTTTATTTTTGATTTTCAGCTTTTGGTTTGGGTTTTTAGTTTTTAGATCCGCTGAGTTAGTTTGAACTAATATTACTAACGAACAAAACCCAAATAATCGAACGTCTAGTTTAAAACGGAAAAGATGACAACTTTAGAAAAAAATTACAATAGTTTATTTTGTAAATTAACAAAAGAAAAAAATATAACATGCGTTTTCAGCTTTTGGTTTCGAATTTTAGTTTTTAGATATGTTTTTTGGTTCTGCTTTACATTTAATTTTTTAAAAATCAGTAAACTATTTAAGAAAAATAAAATAAAAAACAATTTAAAAGTTACCATTGAAATTTATCAGAACAAAGTGATTTTTATTTAAAATAAAAAATTCATTAACATATTTTAAAGTACATGATTTAAATAAGTGATTAATAATAGAAATTTTTTTTTGTTAAAAATATTAATTACCGTTGGGCCTGAAAATAGTAATTAATTTTTTGATCCATTAAGGTGGAAAATTTATTCAATGTTTTTTGGAGTTTTCCCTTAATACTAAGTCCAAAAACCAAAGCATATAATTTGTCCTAAAAACAAAAGTAAACCCAAAACTCTATCCCACAAATAACCGCCGGTTTAATTTAAGTAATTCGGTTCAGTCAACTATAATACTTATATTATTTGTAACACTCTCAAAAGGTTTCAAATTTAAATGACAACTTGTATCAGTAGATAAAAAGAATGACTCTATTTTAATAGAGTAGATCATCAATATTATTAAAAGAGGATCATTCCTTCTAATGAGATATTTACGTTTTCTATAATTATCCTTAATATTATGAATAAATTTTTATTTTCATTAATGACATTATGGTCTTTTGATTTTTCAGCCTAGAAAACTATATAGATTGTACATACAATATCTATCTAATTGATTGTTTAATAGGCTAATCTCTTTCAAAATATTTTTGAATAGTCTTGCAAAAAATAATGCTTACATATAAAGTCAACAGTTTCATCGGTTTAACTACAGGTCCAGTTATGTTTCAGAACACTGAATGTACGTAACGCTTTATGTGTAACATGTAAATATTGATACATAATCAAAAATACAAAATTATATCATATAAATTTGGTTTGTTTCAAAAATATTCCCGCACTTTGAAGCAGTAGCCGAGTCTCATATTTTACCGCGAATTTTGGAGATTTTATAGAATTTTAAATAATGAGTTTAAAAATAAACAAATCGAGTTACATATAAAGTCATCGATTTTATTGGTTTAACAACGGGTCTAGGTTGTGTTTCACAACGCTGATTATAATGCTTCATTGCCATATTTAAATGTAAATAGATATTCAAACATGCAAATTTATATCATATAAATTTGATTTGTTTCGAAAATAATTTCGCGCTTTGAAAACGCGGATCAAAATCTAGTATCCATTATGAGAAGAGTATCATAAACCGGTTTACAAAACAAAAGTAAAAAGTAAACAAATAATCCAATAATAAAAATCACATATAAGTAATAGAATTAACACTTAACTTTTGGGATTATTAGCTCAGAAAAACATTTATGTTTGTGCGGCACAAAATCTAAATCTAATTAATATTTTTAAATAGTTTCAACTTTTTATGACGGCGCAAATTTGGAATTTAGTAAATGATGATTTAATGTATATATTTCAATAGTATGAGAACATAACTCTCAAAAGATGATTAGTGGCTAATTAAATTAAAAATGATTTTTAAGGATATAGTGGAAATGGTCAATAATTTTTTGACTACGGGAAAATTGGATGCGCGACTAAATGTTAAAAATATATGTTTGATTCCCAAGACGGAAAGACCGACGAGGATGACAGAACTTAGACCAATAAGTCTCTGTAATATCGGTTATAAAATTATATCATAATTTCTGTGTCAACGGCTAAAGGCTTGCCTACCGGCTCTGATTTCGGAAACACAGTCCGCTTTTGTGGTTGGGAGATTGATTTCGGACAATATCATAATTGCCCAAGAGATGTTTCATGGGTTGAGGACAAATAAGGCTTGCCAAAGCAGGTTTATGGCTATAAAAACGGATATGAGTAAGGCTTATGATAAAGTGGAATGAAATTTATTCAAGCATTACTTCGGAAAATGGGGTTTGATCACCATTGGGTTCAGCTGATGATGGAGTGTATAACCTCGATACAATATAAGGTCTTATTAAATGGACAACCACGAGGGTAAATTATTCCAAATAGAGGTCTACGTCAGGAGGATCCTCTATCTCCTTATTTGTTCATTATGTGCACTGAAGCCTTAATAACAAATATTAAAAAGGCGGAAAACAAAAAAAGGCTGACGGGAATAAAAGTGGCAAGGGCATGTCCTTCAATATCTCATTTGTTTTTCGCAGATGATAGTATTTTTTCTGTAGAGCGCAGAAAGAGGAATGTGAGACTATTTTGGTAATTCTTAAAGAATACGAAAAGGTTTCGGGACAGTAGATTAATTTTCAAAAATCGTCGATTCAATTTGTCCATGCAATTGATGACGCTACTCGCCAAGAACTTCGAGATATTTTGGGAATTCAAAACATGGGATGAAGAGGAATATACTTGAGAATCCCAGAAAGTCTGGGAGGCTCAAAGGTACAAGTATTTGGATTTGTTCAGGAAAGGTTAAATAACAGAATCAATGGATGGACTTTTAGATTTTTTTTCTAAAGGAGGACAGGAAGTAATTATAAAAATTGGTGGTAACAGCTCTACCCAATCATATTATGTTCTGTTAGCGAATACCAAAGAAAGTGGCGAAAAAGCTTACCAGTGCGGTAGCACAATTCTGGTGAAGCCCAGTGGTGATACAAAAGGATTACACTGGAAATCATGGGATAAGGTTTGTGTGCATAAGGATGATGGAGGGCTTGGGTTTAGGGATTTTACGGATTTTAACATAGCTATGCTTGGTAAGCAGCTATGTAGATTAATAGAGAAACCCAATACTCTATTTTCTCGTGTCTTTAAAGGTCGATATTTCAGGAACGCTTCACCCCTGGAACCGATCAGATCGTACGCGTCCTCCTATGGGTGGCGTAGTACAATCTCTGCTAGATCTCTGGTTAGCAAAAGACTAATCAAAAGGGTGGGATCAGGGACATCCATATCTGTATGGAATGATCCCTGGCTCTCAGCCACTCGCCCGAGACCAGCAAATAAAAAACAAGATATTCTTTTATCGGATCTTACGGTTGATTCCCTCATTGATGAAACCTCGCGAACATGGAACTCACAGGCTCTTCAGGAAATAATGGACCCCGAGAATGTTAAAATTGTCGAGAGTATACCTCAAAGCAGGACACAAACAATTGATCGGGATGGCTGGAAATTTACAAAAAAAATGGAAAATATACGGTTAAATCAGGATATCAAGTGGAGAGAAAATATCCAGGTAAAGAACGAGGGGCAGTAGAATATGGACCCACGATTACTGATCTTAAAGCTAATTGCTGGAAAGTGCGTTGTCCAGCAAAGATGAAGCATTTTCTATGGCAACTATTATCGGGATGTATAGCAGTAAAGAAAAATCTAAAGGCAAGGGATATTAAAGGAGATATACGGTGTGACAGATGTGGAGCATCAGAGGAATCTATAAATCATGTTTCTTTTGAATGCCTACCGGCAGTCCAGGTTTGGGCACTATCAACGATCCTAACGCATCCAGATCACTTTCCAGAACAATCTTTATTTGCGAATATGGATTATTTATTCTAGAGGGTTAAGCCAATTATGGATGATCATCATTTCGCATGGATACTTTGGTATATATGGAAAGGACGAATAACAAAGTATTCAGTAATTTGGATATGGATCCGAGGGATACTCTTCAAAGAGCTATGACTGAGTCTTTACTTTGGACAGAAGCTCAACAGGAAACAGTTCAGACGCAGACTCAGGTTACACACACGGCTGATACAGTATTGCCGACTAGATCGGGACGATGGTGTTTCACGGATGGATCATGGAAATCATAGGATACCTTTTCAGGGCAAGGATGGTATAGTACCTTGGAAGGCTTTGAAGGGTTATTGGGAGCTAGGAATACAAGGGCTAGTCAATCCCCATTACATAAAGAAGTCGAAGCACTTATATGGGCGATGGAATGCATGAGGAATTTAAGGCAATATCATGTTACATTTGCAACGGATTGTTCTCAATTTGTGAAGATGGTTTTGGAACCAGAAGAATGGCCGGCTTTCGCAAGTTACTTAAAATACATCAAGAGTCTGAAGAGAAGTTTCAACAGCTCAGAGATTATTCATATACCACGGACGCATAACAACATGGCGGATAGCTTAGCACACAGTGTGAGGCAAAAAACGTCGTTTACTATCCATATGGATACATAGCACCCAGTTTGGTTTACAGAGTCCACACGAGTCTGTAAAATGGTCGACAAAAAGAAAGTTAAAAATGATTGATGAGGTTTTAATATCTGTTCAATAAAATCTCACATAATCACTTTTTGAGAGAACGATCCAGGGGTCTAGGTACGAATAGATATCACCGCAATGAAATCCATCTTCATACCATTGATGGAGTTGCTCTTATATTTAGTTTGAATTTTAAAGTGTATTGAAAGATCGACCAGATTATGAAAACACGAAGATAAAAAAGATCTGGATGCTCGAAACGAATCTAAAGTAGTTGATTTATTCACTATATAAATACATGTATCTTGTAACATTAATCAGATGGGAATCAATAATACTTCGTCCAATTCATTTACTCTCATCAATTAACCAAAGTGTGATTAATATTGCTGCAAGTTTTCTAGTTCTAAATTTTGCTATTTTTGAAATTAAAATGTGATCGATTTTCCTAATATTTTGGAACGATTACGAACAGAAATACAAACGGTTGGGTTTGGCCTTGAGAGAGAAAGAGAAGGACCAGATCCCCAAAATATCATTTCTGGGACTAGCTTGTCGATAGATCTCTTGGCAACAGCAAACGCTTAGGTTATAATGTCATATTCGTTTGCATGTTGCTGCGATAACCTTTTATTTATTTGTCTATCGCACCGTGGAAGTTATAAGCCACATAAATTTAAAACTTAAAGTTATTAAATTTTTCAAACAATATAAAATAACAATTTGTGATCAATCGCATCACACCAAAGCAAACAATAAATTGTAACATGTAATAAGTTGTAGATCGCACTCGCATGCAAATATATGACTTGATTACGTGTATTTCTTCAAATTTTATATGATTTTAATCAAGAATTCGACCAAAAAAAACACGAATTGCCAAAAAAACACATGTACTCGAGGCTGGCCAAAAGAAATATATATTTTTGTTGACTTTGTTAGTTTATTAAGAAATGTTAAATATAGGCGTTGAATAAAACGACGTTGTTTTAGGTGATTTGAAAATAAAAATAAGTAGACCCATTGATTCGAACCCGGATTGATTGGATCAAATGATAAGGTATTTTACCACTGGGCTAGTGACTCACCATTAATGAGCCGTTAATACTGTGTTAACTCGATGTTAAATATAGGCGTTGAATAAAACTACGTTATTTTAGGTGATTTGAAAATAAAAATTAGTAGACAAATGGATTCGAACCCGGATTGATTGGATCAAATTATAAATTATTTTACCACTGGGCTTGTGACACTTTAAATATAATTACTAACACATTTACTTTTATTGGTATTGATTGAATAAAAAAAATCCTCTAAAAACTTAAAAAATCTTTAAAATTTCAAAAAATTGAAAAATAAAGAATTTTTTTATAAAATTAATTATGTAATTAAAAAAATAAATATTTTTTCTTTAGAAAATCAAAAATCTTCCAAAATTTTCATTTTTTTTTAAATTCCAAAAATATAAAAATTGAAAGAAAAATCAAACAATTAAAGTTACATGTATCGGCTAAATATTAAAATTGCACTCATAATGGGTAAAATATTTATTTAAGCATTTTAATTTAATTTAATATGTGGGAATCTTTTTATGTGTGTATAATTAATTTCAATTTTTTCCCAATTTGATTTTTCAAAAAATAAAAATTTTGAAAGATTTTGATCTTTATTAAGGAAAAATAAAATTTTATTTTATTTATTTTGTTTGGATCAAATGGCAAGGTATTTTATCACTAGGCTAGTGGCACTTTCAATATATTTACTAACACATTTGTTTTTATTGGTACTGATTGAATATAAAAATTCTCTAAAAACTTAAAAAATCTTTAAAAATTCAAAAAATCGAAAAATCTTCCAAACTTTTTCATTTTTTTTTTAAATTCCAAAAAATTGAAAATTAATTTTGAAATTAAAGTTAAAAATAAAATTTTATTTTTTCTTTAAAAAATCAAAATCTTCCAAACTTTTCATTTTTTTTTAAATTCCAAAAAATTAAAAATTCAAAGAAAGAGCAAATACTTAAAGTTACATATATCAGCTAAAAATAAAATTTAATTTTAATATGTGGGTATTTTTTTATGTGTGTATAATTAATTACAATTTTGTACCAATTCTTTTTAAAATAATAAAAAAATTCGAAGTTTTTTTTATTTTTATTAAGAAAAAAATATTTTAATTTTAATTTAAAATTATTTTCATAGAAATATTTTTTATTTTTCATTTTTTCTGAAATTTTAAAGATTTTTGAAATATTTTTTTAAGTTTTTAGAGATTTTTTTTTTTATATTCAATCAGTACCAAATAAAATTAACTGTGTTAGTAAATATATTGCAAGTCTAGTGGTAAAGTACCTTGCCATTAATCCAATCAACCCGAGTACGAATCCAATATTCTACTTATTTTTATTTTCAAATCAGGTAAAACGACGTCGTTTCATCTCATTTGAAAACGACGTTGTTTCACCTAACGCCAACAATAAACAATGTCAAATTTTCCTATTAAATTTAGTGACGGCGTGATAAATTGGCAAGTCAACAAAAAAATTCTTAATTAATTCTTAAGTTAATGAAAATTTTGTGTTTTTTTCGGTCAGCCCAAAAGTTCATGTCTTTTTTGGCAATTCGTGTAAAGTTCGTGCTTTTTTTTGGCCGAATTCCCGATTTTAATTATGTTTGAACATTTTATCATATAACAAGAGACCAAACAAATACTTTAAAACTTCGAATGATTAGGTAGCCTTTTTTCAAAAAAAAAAACTTCGAACGATTAGTTAGTTGATTACACTTACATCATTTTATACAGAACATCAAAAAATGAAAACAACACGAAGTTCCTTCATTTAAAAGAAAAACAGCACACGCAGGTTTAATCTTTTTAGCATACATCGTCCCAACATGAAAGAACAAAAGAACTAAAACGTTCTCATGGATCCCTCCGGCTCCCGCAATCTTTACTACATTTATCAGCGTCCAACGGTAACCAATCCATGCCAAGATCATACCAAAATCGGTTTAACAAAACCGGAAAAATATGGTTGACGGTTAAGCAATATATCTATTTCTTATTAGCCTGAAAGAACATGTAACATGTTATGTATTCCATTAGTAACTCTCAGAACATTAAAAGAGAAGTAAGCTGATGCTTAGTAGAAGAGTAGTCTCACCTTTCTCAAGAACTTTTCATGAATCTTCAACGCTTCTTTACACGCTTTTCTTGCGTCTAAATTCTCGCAATGCCACCCAATATCTGCAACCCAAAAAGACACTAAAGAGTTAAGTTTTCTCATTAGGTTTCTCGGTGTAGAGAGATAGAGAGAGACCTGAACAACGTCATCTAGGCCTTTAGCTTCTTTCAAGAGACGTTTGTTCTTTGTTTCAAGAACACTTGCCACAACGAAAACAGCAAGCGTGTTGTGGTGTTGCTCGTTTTGACCACTCTTTATATACTTTCTCTCAAACTTACCATACTGCTTTAGTAACCTAGGATCCTGTTTGGTTCCATTCTCTGGCTTTTCATATGATGCAAAATTGTTTGGATTGTAGTCCATAGCCCACATCATCTGAAACCACAGTCTTATTATCATCAGCTAAGTTCGAAATACATCCTAACAGAACATGGAACTTGGTCTTGTTACCTCCCAAAGGTACAAGGCATCAAGGAAGGAGAACTCTTATCCTGAACAAAATCATCAACATCCTTATAGAAAACAGATACTTTCCACCGTCTAGATCCTTTGTTGTGTAAAGAAAAGTACACCTCTTAACTTACTGAAGAGAAAACAAACCTCAAAAGAAGTCAAAAGGAGTGAGTGCCTAGATATTGGTGGAGACGAGGATCAACGGTTTTAATGACCTGTGAGAGCATACCAAGCTGAGTCTGTACCCCCATTGACGTTGCGGTTGTCCTGAAGTTTTCTCTCTGAAGATTCAATAAAACTATAAAAAACAATGAAAGCAACAAAACAATACAAACGTTTTAGAATCTTACTAGTCTTCTCATGGCTCGCTCAAAGCACCAGAAAGCATCAGCTTCATCTTCTATTAGGATAGACAAGGCTAACATAACCCCGTATTGCTAGTTTGCAATGCAAACGAGTAGAGGTGCTAAAAGGTCAGTGTAGGAATGATGTTTGAGACTTAAACATATGGCTATGTTCGGAAGAAAGAAGAGATCAAGCATGAGTTACTCGACCTTTTTATTTCAACATTATGTTGTTAGCTTATGGAAATAGCAGGTGACTGGNGGATAGACAAGGCTAACATAACCCCGTATTGCTAGTTTGCAATGCAAACGAGTAGAGGTGCTAAAAGGTCAGTGTAGGAATGATGTTTGAGACTTAAACATATGGCTATGTTCGGAAGAAAGAAGAGATCAAGCATGAGTTACTCGACCTTTTTATTTCAACATTATGTTGTTAGCTTATGGAAATAGCAGGTGACTGGTGAAGAGGTTAAGTTTTGGTTTTTGGGATTAAAAAATCACAAGTTTTGTGTTCAATTGTGTTACCAAAGTCTTCTCTGTTAATCTAGAGGGCTTCTATGATCAGCTTTGGACATATTTGTTTATTGTGTGTTATATGCAATATAAAATTCCCAAGTAATGGGATTTTCTGTCTTTTTTTTAGTGCTTGTATCCTATAATTTTGGACTTGTATGAGAGTGTGCTCTGAATCCAATGGTGTTTGTTATCAAGAAGATAATACCCAAGAGCCAAAATCTTCAAGAAGAAACTATAATAAAAAGATTTTGACGCGAAGTTGATGAATTCTATTGGATTACAAAGTGGTATATTTTTATATCATCAAAAGCTCCGGACAATATTTGATTGTAATGATTGTAACATTGTTGCATGTTCTATTCAATAAAGAACTCCCAAGTAATATCGGTTTTTGATTTCTATCTTTCTCCACTAAGATAGACCTAATAAGCGAACGAATACTTTGAAACCGATCTCTAGCGTTAGTTTATTCTTCATGGTCATATTTTCTGAGAGAATCAAAACCGATATATAGTGCTTTTTGCTTCAAATATTGCTAGGGTTTTAACTCGGATTTAAATAAAATCCATATAGTATTATTATATTAAAACATATCATAATTCATAAAACAAAGAACCATTAAAACGTTAAAAAGACGGATGCTGCAAGACAATAATCAACAAATCATCGCTAGACACTTCTCTTGTATCTTCAAACTCATTATTGTCTCGGTAACTGAACCCTAAAAAACGAAAAAGGTGTGATTAATTGGTTATAGAGATATTATATCTTCGATATGTATTAAACATAATACATTACCTTAAACCTGCGAAGTTGAGGCCTGTGAAGTTGTCGCCTGCGAAGTCGTGGGCGCGGGCGCATTAACGACGACGCCATCTTTGCTTTTTAGACACTTCAGAATTTTTCGCCAGAAGGCTGCTGAAATACCCAACGAGATGACGACGATGACAACGATGACCGCTACGGCATATCGACCGCCAGTACTCATATTGTTCCTTGCAAACAAAAAGTGTGTTCAGCTTTTTTGTTTAGTGAATGCCTTAAACACAGAACTTTTTTTATGTAATGTATTCTTCGTCTAGAATAATATTTATATATTGGGAGGGATACACAATAAGGAAACTGAAATATTTTACAGTTTGATAGTAAAAGTTAACTTAACATTTGATGAGAAGAAAAGGAAAAGTTAACTTTACACTTTCCTCCACTGTTAATATATGTAATTTTGTCATAAATGNCCTTAAACACAGAACTTTTTTTATGTAATGTATTCTTCGTCTAGAATAATATTTATATATTGGGAGGGATACACAATAAGGAAACTGAAATATTTTACAGTTTGATAGTAAAAGTTAACTTAACATTTGATGAGAAGAAAAGGAAAAGTTAACTTTACACTTTCCTCCACTGTTAATATATGTAATTTTGTCATAAATGGAATAATATCCCTTATGAGAAGAGTATCATAAACCAGTTTACAAAAACAAAAGTAAAAAGTAAACAAATAATCCAATAATAAATATCACATATAAGTAACAGAATTAACACTTTAACTTTTGGGATTATTAGCTCAGAAAAACATTTTAATTATGTTTGTGCGGCACAAAATCAAATCTAATTAATATTTTTAAATAGTTTCAACTTTTTATGACGGCGCAAATTTGGAATTTAGTAAATGATGATTTAATGTATATATCTAAAATACCCTTATCAATAGTATGAGAACATAACTCTCAAAAAATGATTAGTGGCTAATTAAATTAAAAATGATTGATGATGTTTTAATACCCGTTCAATAAAATCTCACATAATCACTTTTTTAGAGAACTATCGAGGGGTCTAGATACAAATAGATATCACCGCAATGAAATCCATCCTCATACCACTGATGGAGTTACTCTTATATTTAATTTTAATTTTAAAGTGTATTAAGAGATCGACCAGATTATGAAAAACACGAAGATAAAAAAGATCTGGATGCTCGAAACGAATCTAAAGTAATTGATTTATTCACTATATAAATACATGTATCTTGTAACATTAATCAGATGGGAATCAATAATACTTCGTCCAATTTATTACTCTTATCAATTAACCAAAGTGTGATTAATATTGCTGCAAGTTTTCTAGTGCTAAATTTTGCTATTTTCGAAATTAAAATGTGATTGATTTTCCTTATATTTTGGAACGATTATGAACAGAAATACAAAACTGTTGGGTTTGGCCTTGAGAGAGAAAGAGAAGAACCAGATCGCAAAATATCATTTCTGAACTAGCATGTCGATAGATCTCTCGGCAACAACAAAAGCTTAGGTTATAATGTCATACTCGTTTGCATATTGCTGCGATAACCTTTTATTTATCTGTCTATCGCACCGTGGAAGTTATAAGCCATATAATTTTGAAACTTAAAGTTATTAAATTTTTCAAACAATATAAAATAACGATTTGCAATCAATCGCATCACACCAACAAACAATAAATTGTAACGTGTAATAAGTTGTAGATCGCAGTCGCATGCAAATATATGACTTGATTGCGTGTATTTCTTCAAACTTTATATGATTTTAATCAAGAATTCGACCAAAAAAAAACTCGAATTGCCAAAAGAAACATGTACTCGAACCTGGCCAAAAGAAACATGTACTTTTGTTGAGTTTGTTAGTTTATTAAGAAATTTACGATTGACTCACCATTAATGAGCCGTTAAGACTGTGTTAACTCGATGTTAAATATAGGCGTTAAATAAAACGATGTTGTTTTAGGTGATTTGAAAATAAAAATAACTAGACCCATGGGTTCGAACCCGATTTATCTGGATCAAATATAAGGTATTTTACCACTAGACTAGTGATACTTTCAATATATTTACTAACACAATTACTTTTATTGGTATTGATTGAATATAAAAAAAATTCTCTAAAAACTTAAAAAATCTTTAAAATTTCAAAAAATTGAAAAATAAAGAAATTTTTTATAAAATTAATTTTGAAATTAAAGTTAAAAATAATTTTTTTTCTTAAAAAAATCAAAAATCTTCCAACATTTTCCATTTTTTTAAACTCCAAAAATTGAAAAATTCAAAGAAAAAGCAAAAAATTAAAGTTACATGTATCAGCTGAATATTAAAATTGCACTCATAATGGGTACAATATTTATTTTAAGCATTTTAATTTAATATGTGCGAATCTTTTTATGTGTATAATTAATTTCAATTTTTTCCCTATTTTTTTTTTCAAAAAATTAAAATTTTGGAAGATTTTGATCTTTATTAAGGAAAAATAAAATTTTATTTTATTTATTTTGATTGGATCAAATGGCAAGGTATTTTATCACTAGGCTAGTGGCACTTTCAATATATTTACTAACACATTTATTTTTATTGGTACTGATTGAATATAAAAAATTCTTTAAAAACTTAAAAAATCTTTAAAAATTCAAAAAATTGAAAAAATAAAGAATTTTTTTATAAAATTAATTTTGAAATTAAAATTTAAAATATAATTTTATTTTTTCTTTAAAAAGATCAAAAATCTTCCAAACTTTTCATTTTTTTAAATTCCAAAAAGTTAAAAATTCAAAGAAAAAGCAAATACCTAAAGTTACATATATCAGCTAAAAATGAAAATTGCACTCATAATGGGTACAATATTTATTTTAAGCATTTTAATTTAATTTTAATATGTGGGTATTTTTTTATGTGTGTATAATTAATTTCAATTTTGTACCAATTCTTTTTAAAATAATAAAAAATTTCGAAGTTTTTTTATTTTTGTTAAGAAATTTTTTTTTTAATTTTAATTTAAAATTAATTGCATAGAAATATTTTTTATTTTTCATTTTTGCTGAAATTTTAAAGATTTTTTTAATTTTTTAGAGAATTGTTTTTATATTCAATTAGTACCAAATAAAATTAACCGTGTTAGTAAATACATTGAAAGTCTAGTGGTAAAGTACCTTGCCATTAATCCAATTAACCCTTTCATCTCATTTGAAAACGACGTCGTTTCACCTAACGCCAAGAATAAACGATGTCAAATTTTCCTATTAAATTTAGTGATGGCGTGCTAAATTGGCAAGTCAACGAAAAAATTCTTAATTAATTCTTAAGTCAATGAAAATTTTGTGTTTTTTTTCGGCCAGCCCAAAAGTTCATGTCTTTTTTGGCAATTCGTGTAAAGTTCGTACTTTTTTTTGGCTGAATTCCCGATTTTAATTGTGTTTGAACACTTTATTATATAACTAGAGACGAAACAAATACTTTAAGTCAATGATTAGT
Organism: Eruca vesicaria subsp. sativa; assembly: GCA_932364175.1. Taxonomy (NCBI): domain Eukaryota; kingdom Viridiplantae; phylum Streptophyta; class Magnoliopsida; order Brassicales; family Brassicaceae; genus Eruca; species Eruca vesicaria. The sequence continues at coordinate 5,932 of CAKOAT010144044.1, read as the reverse complement.
TAGCTTTTTTCAAAAAAAAAAAACTTCTAACGATTAGTTAGTTGATTACACTTACATCATTTTATAAAGAACATCAAAAAATGAAAACAACATGAAGTTCCTTCTTTTAAAAGAAAAACAGCACACGCAGGTTTAATCTTTGGGAAATTGCCAGAAATAACATTTTCAAGATACCACTTTTCAACTTTACACTAACCAACTTTACCACTAAAATTTCAATACTAAAAATACTCTTAGAATTTAAGGTTTAGGGTTTTGGGTTTAGGATTGATAGTTTAGGGTTTAGTGTTGATTTTTTAGGGTTTAGGGTTTACTTTTTAGGGTTTAGAGTTTAGGGTTTAAGGTTTAGAATTGATATTTTAGGGTTTAGGGTTGATTTTTAGGGTTTAGGGTTTACTTTTTAGGGTCTAGAGTTTAGAATTGATGTTTTAGGGTTTAGGGTTAATATTTTATTTAATATTTATTTTATGTATATATATAAAGAATAAGGATATAAGAGTCTTTTATCATTTAATAAAATGTGTATTTTTGAAAATGTTCCTTTGTTGGTGGTAAACATGAAAAGTGGTACCACCAAAGTGGTATAATTGAAATTCTCCCTTAATCTTTTTAGCACACATCGTCCCAACATGAAAGAACAAAAGAACTAAAACGTTCTCATGGATCCCTCCGGCTCCCGCAATCTTTTCTACATTTATCAGCGTCCAACGGTAACCAATCCAGGCCAAGATCATACCGAATCGGTTTAACAAAACCAGAAAAATATGGTTGACGGTTAAGCAATATATCTATTGCTTATTAGCCTGAAAGAACATGTAACATGTTATGTATTCCATTAGTAACTCTCAGAACATTAAAAGAGAAGTACGCTGATGCTTAGTAGAAGAGTAGTCTCACCTTTCTCAAGAACTTTTCATGAATCTTCAACGCTTCTTTACACGCTTTTCTCGCGTCCAAATTACCAGCAATACCACCCAATATCTGCCAACCCAAAAACACACTAAAGAGTTAAGTTTTCTCATGAGGTTTCTCGGTGTAAAGAGATAGATAGAGACCTGAACAACGTCATCTAGGCCTTTAGCTTCTTTCAAGAGACGTTTGTTCTTTGTTTCAAGAACACTTGCCACAACGAAAACAGCAAGCGTGTTGTGGTGTTTCTCGTTTTGACCACTCTTTATATACTTTCTCTCAAACTTACCATACTGCTTTAGTAACCTAGGATCCTTTTTGGTTCCATTCTCTGGCTTTTCATATGATGCAAACTTGTTTGGATTGTATTCCATAGCCTACATCATCTGAAACCACAGTCTTATTATCATCAGCTAAGTTCTAAATACACCCTAACAGAACATGGAACTTGGTCTTGTTACCTCCCGAAGGCACAAGGCATCAAGGAAGGAGAACTCTCTCCTGAACAAAACCATCAACATCCTTATAGCAAACATATACTCTCCACCGTCTAGATCTGTTGTGTAAAGAAGAGTACACCTCTTAAACAAAGCTCAAAAGAAGACAAAAGTAAGAAGTAAGTACCTAGATGTTGGTGGAGCCTAGGATCAACGGTTTTAATGACCTGTGAGAGCATACCAAGCTGAGTCTGTACCCCAATTGACGTCGCCATTGTCCTAAAGTTTTCTCTCTGACAATTCAAGAAAACTATCAAAAACCATGAAAGAAACAAAACAATACAAACGTTTTAGAATCTTACTAGTCTTCTCATTGCACGCTCAAAGCACCAGAAAGCATCAGCTTCATCTTCTATTAGTATTATCATTGGAGAACATATATCATTCATTTCTATGCAAAGTATATGATTAGTAACCGTAATGTAGTTTCATCATTAAGCACCAAGATGGACTTACCTTGAACATAACCAATATCTGGATTCAACCATGTGTATATAGCAAGAACATCCCAAAGTCTTGGTTGGTTACTCTTTCTCTCATAAAAGCACATATAGCGATTCGTTCTAATAACATCAAGACCTGTATTCACCATATCATAAACAGATCTTTGGAGAACATAAACTAATGTATGAGTAAACAAACCATACCTATTTGACTCAACACTAGCATCCACTGTAGCACATGCTTGTCTGTAACAACGGTTTTCACAAGCCATTCTTGATTCTCTACCGAATATTCTTTTAATGGCTCACCATCTTCAGCAACAATAACCGTTGTGACAAACTTGCCACTACCAACTAGAGGAACCATGTTATTACATTCTTCTTTCCAAGCATAGTACTTCTCCCTTAGATATTATAGAGGTTTAAGACATGAGTATCTACCATACTAGTTAGAATTTTAAGAAGACAAAAGTACCTTATGTGGTTTCTCATCTTAGTTCTTTCATCAAATGTGTTGTCCGGATCGTAACCACCTAACAAAAACTCCCAAACTTCACCTTTGATTGATGGATGAATCCCCTGGAGAAGTATCAAAGTGAACAACAAATACTATAAACCAAAAATAAGAGAGAAGGAGATGCAAATATAGACTCACCCCTCGCTGTATACGACGAAGAACTCTCTCCATATCCAAATGCCCATCTTCAGTAAACGCTGCGTGCCATCTTCTCCTACTTAAAGTTTTTCCAGCCTGGATGGTAAGAATACAAGTTATTGATTAAGAACATGGAAGATGGTCAGAATGGAAGAAGACGACAAACCCTTGATTTGAATCGTGTTCTTGGAACATCTGCTTGACATTCTGATCTAACCGGATAGAAACCTTGCAAATCTTCTCCTCCGGATTTCCACATACATCCACAACAAGTCATCCAAAATTTTGTTTTAGTCTAAAACCAAACAATGTAATGAAGAAGAGACCTTGACTCACGACATGATCGCCGTCATGAGCAGCTGTTCAGCTTGACGTTTTCAAACAATGAAGGTTGGAATACACGTTAACACTTTAGTACACGTGGACTAAACTAATAACTATGGCCAACTTAACCAACTTGTTTAATAAACAAAAAACAAAAAAACAAAAAACGAATTGGTTATTGCAGACAAAAAGCTCAACAACTTGTCTATCATTACAATAATTGTAAGTGCATAAAAATGAATACAAAAATCCAGAGAACGTTACATTCATAATACATGACAAAAGCTTTGGGAGTTTCGTGGAAACTTAGGAACAAAACAACAACACACGTGTACAGAAGAATCAAATTTACAGAAACAGTTCTCATTTGCGGATGGAAAGAAGCTCTAAGCTTCTTAGAGCCTCATCACGTGCAGTCCTTGAAGCAGACACTTTGTTGCGGTTAAAGGCAGAGGCTGTCTTTGACTCATATCCACTCACATCAGCTGCAGCTTGTGTTCTCTGAAACATTGATGGTCTGCCACCTCCTCCGCTTGAGGCCACACGGATTGAGCTGCGGCTCTCTCCTTGTTCACCTGATGAGCTTGGTCTACTTGCAGAGGCTACTGCTCTCCTTGAAGCTTCTTTTCTCAGATACCATATTCTGACCACACAAAAAATACAAAACATATCAGTAATGTTGTAGCAGTTCACTATAACTCCTGCGGATTGTATTAAAAGATGTTTATATATTGTACCAAAGAAGGTTTCATTGGTGAAGGGACATCATCAAGAGTTTGATGTCTGGTATGGTTTTCATGTGGTCTAGCTCTAGTAGCGTTCCTTCTCGCGAATGCTTCAACCGCACCTGAGAATCTGTCGCGGATCTCCTTCCCAACTGTTGAGGAGCAGAATCAGATCCGACCAATTGATAGTTTTGAGCGTATTAGTTTAGTTACATGTTACTACTACCTCTATAGAAAGGAATACCTGAAACCCTTTCAGGTTTTTCAGCAGACGGTCCTGCAGCCACACCTGGCTTATTACCTGTACGATCCTGAAGAAAGAAAAGAGTATCTGAGAAAAGAAACTCGATAGAGAACTTTAAGGGGCAAGTGTTGTACTTGTACTCACTCTTCCATGGGAGCTGGACCGGGCACTGGAACTTCTCTGAGGGTGTCGAATACAAAATCAAACTGATAACCTGTGGAATCAATTTGTTATCATAAGAGTGTAAAACTAATTTGAAAGAAGAGAAGTTTAGTCTTTTGAAAAACAAAAATATTCACGAATAAACAAATCTCAGAATAGTCTTCTTAGATAAGAGTAGTCTGTTTGTCTTCGAATCGCAAAGACCTGCAGTATTGAAAGTATGATACGAATTCTGGGGGATAGGACTTGCACAAGACCTGTTACAAAGAATAAACATGTTAAAATCTGTGACTTATGTGAAAATGAGATAGGTTCTCAGAATACCTCTATAGGAGTTGAAACTTTCTTCTCACTAATTATGTTTCTTTGTACCAGCTTTTAGTCCCTGCCATGGGAGGCTGAACACAGAGAAATCAGACCAAAAGGTCCAGCACAAGCAAGTGTAAAAATTTTAATCAGATGAAAAGGATCAGCGTGCACAACCTTCCTCTCAGGAAATACATGAGCACGTAACCAAGAGACTCTAGATCATCCCTCCTACTTTGCTCTGCCAATTAAAAATATGCAAACAGGCACACGTCTTAACAAATGTTATACACAACTTTGGAGTTGATCTCAAACGGTTCTATGAGTTGCTTACCAACTCCAAGGTGAGTGTTGACGCTAGCATACCGAGCTGTGCCCGTTAGGTTCTTGTTTTCTCTGTTAATGAAAACAGAATGAGTATATGTAAGACAAAACAAAAAAAGCATACAGAAATGCACATGAAAGCTCCATAAAAACCACCTGTAAGGAATGTGTCTATGTGTTTGGAGGTCCCTATACTCCTTTGCAAGGCCAAAATCAATGATATACACCTACATACATACCAACATTAACCAAAGAAAGATAAGATAAAAGCTTAACATAACTTTTTCTAGTGTATGTGAGGGATAAAACTCACTTCCTAGTTTAGGTTAGGTTAGGATTGGGGAGAAGACAATCGTGGGCTGAATCCCTTAAAAACTTAGAGAATGAATACGTTGTTTATATTGATTTTTGGTTATAAAAGAGTTTACAAGGATGATCTTGATGATCTAATAGAAAGAACAATGATTGATCAAAAGTGATTAAGAACAATGTGTATTAGAGTCTTGTTATCTTGAATGAGTCGAATCCCTTCCTCTGATCTCTTCTTTCCTTTATATAGCACTAGGTCACGT